>JANTOP010012106.1:0-14995 GCA_027564815.1 Symmerus nobilis | reverse complement strand
TGAAACAAGTCGTTACTTATACGGACCTGGCTTCTTTATAATTGTCCAAAAGTTATCTGGATGCTACCGCAAAGCCTTGAACTCAGTCCCATTGAGCATTTGTGGGAACAGTTAGATCCCAAAACCTTGCGATTCGCACGAAAACCCATCTACAAGCCGCAATACAAGTATATTGGGCAAAAATACCGTAAGAAATTTCTAGTAAATTAGTGGAATCATTGCCACAGAAACAACTGAATGTTTCTGACTGTATATCTCATAGGACTATTATCTGAATTACCAATAAAGTTTAATATTCTGTTGTAAGTGATATAAAAGTTTGTACATATCTTTTTGTATATTTTTAATAATTATAACCAAAATTACCATTTTTCTTACAACTAAAAATTTTTATATTTCTAGTAGTTGAATAAAAAAAAATTCTACCAAAGCTTATATCATTTCATGCCGGAAAGATGTATAAGCAATGCTTATACCGAAAAGAATAGAGATCTTCATTATACAAGTTGTTTTCGCAATATGTTTTTTTTTTTTTAAAACAAAGTCTAGAAAAAAAACATTCAAAAATAACATCTCTGTTCGTTATAATAAACAAACACCTTGAAAGAATGTAAAAAAGGGAAAATTAAAGTGGAAAATTTATTTTTTCTACCATTCTCGCTTTGAGTTTATAGTCGGGAGAATTGTAGGGATCGCTGTATCCGCCCTCAGTCAAAAATACGTATATAATATAGTAAAAAAAATTAATACTAACAAAAAAGTTCTATAGAAGGAAAATTATTTTATTTTAATTAAGTCGAGTAAAAGAAGCTATTTTCCTCTTTTTTTCCACAAAAAAAAAAACGATGAAAAAATGAATAATTGGAAAAGAAATGAAAAGAAAATTTTCCTTCCTCACATCTTATAATATCCTTTATCCTGAGAATATATTTATGTATATTTAAAAGGACAAATGGATTTATATACAACCGTAAATATGTGTATACTTATTGTTATATGTACTAAAATATTAAATAGTCTTCCTAAATAGAGACGGTATTCAAGATTATGAATAGAAGGTGATGCTATTAAATAAATGTAGTGTAATACTTTACAAAAAATAAACGGTTGTAAAACTGAAAAGGATTCAAGAGGATAAATATTGTATTATATATATAACTAAGGTAAGTCCCAACGAAATGTTATGTGCCATCTAGTTACATAATGAATATAGCAATTAGGTAAGTACTTAAGTAATTAGTACTGCAGAAAGTGAAAAGAAGATAAATTATTTTAAAACACATATAGAATTAAACGAGTCGTAAAATGTCTGGGGATTTTTATTTTACAAATTTATAGATGAAAATCGCGATTTGGTTAAGTGTATTTGTATATATAATATATGTGTATTAATCGTCGTATATCTTATATTATAGGTACTATCATATATTATACAAAAAGTACATTTTACACCGTATACGGTACAAATTCGACAAATGAAAATCTACTAAGAAATGAGAGAAAAAACTTTTCCTTTTCATTTTCAAAAATATAAAAGGTAACTTTAAAACTGATTTCGCCTTATGGGAGCGAAAAGTGAAAAGTTTTGTATACTTTCCTTTTGCCAGAATTATTGTTTTCGAATAGATTTCTTTTTTGTCACCGGGGGTACAACTTTTATTGTTGTCAAAGTTAAATGGTATAATTATAAGATAAAAGTTTCTTTGAACATAATTGTGCACTTATTCGATCAATCTTTTAAAATGGAGTGGATAAAAATTACCTTTGAGAATGCCAATGTTACATTTAATATGTTATTAAAATATTTGAATTTACTAGATCTCATCCGTGTGATATGAGGTCTAAATAAAATACCTAACCATACGATTCCTGAAAGGATTAGTGCAATTATTGTAATTTGTAGGTGAATGGTAAATTATTGTAATTATTTGTAGCCCAAAAATTAATTATAATTTATTGTAATAATAGAGCAACATTTTAGATTTTAGTGGCATGTATTTCGAATTGAGTTATGTGTCTAAGAGTAACATGACTTTTTCCCGTAGCCATGATGTAACAGCCTCGTCAGCAAATTTACCGGATTTTTTCATTACCGGTAACTCGGTAATGAAGCAATCCATAACCGGTTTACCGGTAATCTTGCACATTTTCTAAAATTATTCTGGAATGCAGAATATTATTAATAAAAAGTTTAAAAATTGTGGAATTCAAAACATATTTTATTTCTCTGACGAAAACTACAAATCCATAAAGAATAACAGTAAAAAAAAAATTAATTCCTTTCATAAGGAAATGATAATATAATAATATAAGTATCGTCTTTTGAAAATATGCTCACAAAAAGCATAAAGTGTCTATGCTCCTGTCACTTAGTTGCGATCTTATTTCTGTGCTGATCAGCACGGCAGCAGAGAAGGCAAGTTCTGACTCTACACTTGGTGGCCGAACAGTCATCAGATGGTCGTATACAATTTTTGAATATTTGTTACGAATATTTTCGTCTTCGACATAGGTTATATCTTTCCTTACAATGATTCCAATACCTTTACTGTTTTTCTTCTGGTTATCTTTTTCTAGATTACGAGTTTTCTTTTAAATTTCTAATTGAAATTTTTCTTCCAAGGATATTTTGGACCCTGCATTTAATTTAATTTATAATCAAATCAGCAATGAAACGAAATTCAAATTACGACTGACAGACAGACAGACAAAATATCAGAATGAAAATAACTGTTTAAGGGGTTTTAAGGTAAATCAAGCCTATTTTCGCAATTTTTTGAATTGAAGAAAGTATAAAAGATGCAACATGGGGGTTTTCGTCATCAGATATATATAAATAGTACATATTTTGGACTATATATACGAGTTTTTCAATCAATACTTCCTTAATGGGACCCCGTAGTATGCGTTAATAGCAGTGCACGCGCGGCTGGGACGCTCTACTGGTGTGGAAAGTTCAGCCCGTACAGTTCATCTGAATGCTTCAAGAATTGCAAAAACAAAAACAATTTCTTGTGACATTCGATCCAAATTTACCGAAGGACCTCCTTAAGTAAAAGAAATAAAAGCGATAGACAAAAAAATGTCTACTATTTCTTTATTTAATGGATGGATGAGTGTAGTTTCTAGGGTTCTTATAATAATTTTTATCAAATTTACCGGTAATGATCGATATAATTACGGGTAATAAAATTATGCAATTTGAGTCGGTAAATTCCTACCATCTAGTCGGTATTGCAATCCCTACCATCGAGTGATCTTGTAATGAGGCAAATCTAATACATTCGCTTATCAAAGGTTTCTATCTTTAAATCAAGGAATCCTATTTTTTAATGAATTTATAGTCCATTTTCATCCAAAAGCGATATTCATATGCTACATATATTTTATAAATTTCGAGATATACATAACTACATTTGGAATGTTATTTTAATTCAGAAATTTGCAGCTTTAAAGTTAATTATTTTAGATAAGCTGGTAATAACAGTCTCATAAATAGATCTTAATAAGGATAACAAGGGCTTATCAAATGGTTGTAACTATTTGAACAGCTACACAACAGGTTACATTTCGTTTGACATAAATGATTGCCAGAAAAAAGCAGTCATATTTGGGTTAATTTTATGTTAAAATTTTAAATAATTGCTTAAATTAAAATTGTCGCTACTTCTAAATTCAAATTGCAAAGGATCAACATTGTGATGCGTGCGGTCAACGCCTCCAAAAAATGTGCAGAATTTGTGTGCAGAATTCCTCGGCTTGAAAAAATGTAAAAAAGGCAGAAAGTTGGGTTAACAGAAGCGGAAGCTTCTAAATTAGTAGAGGAAAAATACAAAAATATCAAGACTAAAAATTTCTTTCAAAAGCTCTGCAAAAACTTAAAAGCTCCCAGAAAGCTTAATTTTCCGAACCTTATTTTTACGACCTGAAATCTATTTTATATTCAAACAACGATCCTTTAACAAAATTTAAATTTTTTTCTAAATAAAGCTTTTAAAACCTCGAAAGCTCATTGAAAGCTTAAAATTAAAATATTATTTTAAATAATTTGGAATCAAATTTTTATCCGATTCATGAAATTTAAATGAAATATGGAATTTTGGCAATAAGCTTATTGAAGCTATTAAAAGCACAACGAAAGCTTTAAGTTTGAATTCAATTTTTAAGGTTTAAAAATCTATTTTCTATCCAAATACGATCCTTTAACAAAGTTTAAAATTTTCCAAAAAAAAATGATTAAAAAATTTTGAAAGCACATTCAAAGATATTAATAAAATAATTTGATTTAGAAATTTGCAGCAATAAAAATTCGTTACGATTTTATTGATATTTCAGGTGTGCTCTGCACTTTCTGCGCAATAGACTGCACGCCACTGGAATGATGTAAGTTCCATAATTAAATTAAAAAAAATGCGAAGCACTTTTGGGGGTTACATTCCAAAAATAAACCGCGAATGCGAAAATACCACGAATAACTTCTTTTCTCTTATAATCGAAATTTGAAAGCTGTAACTCTGGATTGGTTGATCGAATTTTCAAAATTTTCGTGCAAATTAAAGATTAGACATTTCTTGTAGTTTGTGCTCGTTTAGTAATTAATTTCTATCTTCTTCAGAGAATTCTCGAGATGTAATAAAAAATTATTGGGACTTTCAAGCCTATAACTCGTGAGTTCACATTCGCAGTTTAAAAACCATAGCTTGGCTGTCTTGGCTGTCCAATCAGTAGTTTTTAACTCACTTTAAACTTTTCAGATTTTTCGAAACTCTTGATCTGAAATAATTTCATTTATATGTAAATTTCATTCTATAAGCGTGAATAATCATATCCGCGAATGTCAAACTTGCGAATATCGAGGGAGAACTGTGCTTTTGATTAAGTATATATTTATATAGGTGCACTTGTGTTATCCTACGAAAAAACATGTTATAGTATCATATATTAAAAAAATAAATAGGATAACGTAAACTTCATGTTAATATGCAGAAAATGCAGTCAATTTACGGAGCGCACATGTAAAAAATATGAAAAATATTAGAACGTTTACATTATAAATATAAAAAATATAATCGTTTATAGTCTAAAATAGATCCTCTTATATTTATGTGAGAAATGCTAAGACGATGAAAAAATTGACAAGATAAATGAAATCTAATGGTTAAATGTAAGACTATCTTCTTTTATAAAATTAGATTATTTGTCTCCGATATTTGCTTGCATCCATTGTGAATATTGTATAAAACTAATGAACTGTAATGATGGTTCTAAATTTTGTCTTCTCATATTACACTTGCATGCTCATACAATGTATCCTTTTATCCTTTATGAAGAAATGGTATACTTGACTATTATATCGAGAGCAATCGGAAAAGTGGATGGTTTGTAAATTTTTCAGTAATTTGAAGCCCTTTTCTTTACATCATTAAATATGCTTGCGCGCTTTTTATATCTACATATACGAAAATATGCAAACAGAATATAAAGTGAATATTTATATGTTCCAGACCTGGGAGAAAAAAAGGATGGGATTTTTAAAGGATGGAAAAATTGATTTATAAAAGCAATGTATGGAATGTATGTCATATACGTCTTGGGTTATACTCGTAAATAGGCTACATACACTTGTTGTAGACGTTTTTTTAAGGATTTCTCCCTTACTTTCGAACATGTTCCAACTTCATGACATTATATTGAAAAATCTGATGCAATTAACAATATGATAGAGAAATGCTCTTAAATTTAATGTATAAATATACCACGAGTGAATAATATAATAAGGGTAATTAGAAAAATGGCATAAGGGTAAGAATGTTGGTTCAGTATGTATGAATTAAGTAATATCTTAAAAGATTCGATAATATTATTTCCAACATGATGAAATGCTTTTCATCATTATTCTCAATTCATCAAACTGATTGGTTCACACATAACATAAAATCGCGTGGAATCCTATCAAGGAAGCAAGTAATATTCACAATGTATTATACTTCTATGGTTGTATACATATAAAAAAAACCGTCATTTGCTTCGAAAACTTCCATTGAAGAATATTTTCATAAATATGCATAAAAAATGCCAAAATCTCGCAAATAACAATTTCACTAATATGACAAAAGAACCCTAGTGGGGGTTTAAAAAAAAGTATAATCCCAATTCCTTAATATTATTTCTTGTGGCTTTGTTTGCCTTTTCCTACCTCTGCAAGTTATCTATGAATATAATGTTATCTCTTCGAAACCAAAAATAAAATATCGTTGTAAAATTTATTCAAATTATATCACATTTGTATATGAATCATATAGTATATGTACATCATTTACAAAGCGAATTTTCACAACTTTCTACCCCCCTTAACCCCCTTAAGATCAATATTAAAAGTTGATCTTTCGTATATAATAAAATTTTTCTCGCTTGACATAAGAAGGGTGACTGCAGGGCTTTTACAATTCCGGCTTAACATTTCTCTTTACTGGAAAAATTCACTTAACGAAAAATTTTATTAAAGAGATAATGTTAATTTTGTTAAGATCGTGATACATTTTTTGTGTTACGCAATGTGATGAAAAATTTACATAATATAAATTTGGATCAAACGGAAGATGAAATGTTGCTAAATTCATTGTGTATTTGATATTAGTCTATGAATGTCATGAAAACTAAAATTGTTTGGGGATGTTTCAAACATATACAGGTGAACCCCCTATAACACAATATTATAAAACACGGTTTCGATATACCACGGAACACACAAAATGTATGAAATATGGAAATAATATAAAGTATCTCGATTTAACCCGGTTTCCATATAACACGATACGTATTAACGGTGTAATCTGTCTAGCTGTATATCACTTCTTATAATTATAGTCTTTACAGATAATATTGCAGTTGAATTATAACTACCTGACGAGCTCAGAAAGAACAACGAAAGAAAGAATGGTTAGGCGATCAAAATGTTAAGCTTACAAGATTCTAGTAATTTTACTCCCTCATCTTCATTCTCAATGTAATCTTATACACAAAAACTAACAGTAGTACATATAAGAAAATTGATAAGACAGCCGTTCAGTTTCATAAAAAAAATAAGTTCACACACAGATACAAATCATCAGAAACATGTTCTAAAATGTTGCAGATACATTTCGATGGTTCCAATTTAATCTATGCTAACTCAAGAAACATAGTTTATCAGAATAACCGTTTGAAGTTTTGTACTGTTATTTTTTTCTAGGAACTTTTGGTGTATACCCAAAATAATCTACCTGTTTAAACTCTTCTATATAGCTTAATTCTCGTCATATTGCCATGAAAATTTGACAGTCGGTAGACCTTTATATCACGGATCTTCTTATATCGTTCCCTTAAAACTATGCTAACTCGACATAGCCGAATTTAAGTTGGACCCATCGATTTGTGTGTCATGATTCCCATATTAAACGGAAAACATGGAACAAATATTTTTGGTCTGGCCATTGTCCAATACACGAAAAACTAATTAGATGTGTTGCTACATATTTATAAATCTCGGATTAAGGGCAGCACGCAGCAATCCCATTAGACGGCCGAAAATTTTTTATAAATTTTTTTAAGGGTGATAAAATAATGGCATCATTTTGAAATTATGACATTACAACTTTCAAGTATTGAAAAAAATTTTATTTTAATTTCAACAACGCAAAATGGCGGCGTAGGGTATTCTTTAGACGTGTTTATTGTGACATCGAAAAGTGAAGTCATAATTTTTCTATTGATCCGAAAAAGAAAACAAAAAAATTTTTCGATTACAGACAAGTGCACCGGAAGGATAAATCTGTAAAATTATAATAAAGTACAAAATTAAAAATTTAGTAGGCTGTTTAATCAAATGTTTTAGTTTTCGACAATTTTTATCTAAAAAAAGTAGTAGGTATAGTTTATCTACGCGAAATTTTTAAAATTTGATGTACATCCTTCCGATAATATTATAGACAGAAACCTCCCAAAATTTCAGCCAAATCGATCAATAAGTTTTTGAGCTACAGCTGCAGAAGTTTTTGGAAACACAGTTTGGAGATAATCGCGTTTAAAAATTCATTAGCTAGTTCACGGTTGGCGGCCGCCGTACTGATGAGACTTGACTTGACGCGTTACTCGGTACTTTTTCCAGTATATTCTCAATATACTTGTATTAAACTTCCGAAATATGTAAAAAAAAGATTTTTTGAAAATTCTAAAGGGATTGCTCCCCTTAGGAAATCAATAGGCAGTCGTAAAGTCGATTTTCTTTTATTTCATTTTTTGAAAGTAAAACTTCCCGAATATATTGCCGATGTCGAAATTCTGAAATTTTTTGATTTGGTAGCATAAAACGTGGAGTGCCACGCGGACTCGATAACATTATTCACTTAACTTTGGATGGTAACAAAAACTTTAAAAGCGTTTTTCTCCAAAACTTTTTTTCCTTCATTTTGCCCTGATAACTCGTGAACGGAGCTTCGACTCAACTTGATAAAACTAGAGAATATGTAAAACATGTGTCATTCACGTCATTCAACATATGTCACGATAGATGAAAGAATTCAGGTAGTGAAATGAATTTACTTTCAATGCCGATTCCGTTCAAAATTTCTACAATTTTTAATCCAACAAAAATGACATTCAAGTCAGCACACTCTATTACATACAATAAATTATAGCTCCAAAAAAATATAAATTTTCATAGCCCATATCCACGTGTAAAAAATTCGGCAGTTATTTCTTTCCAGACATCTCATTGGTTGAAAATTGTCTGTGTCAATCCCTGAATATCGCCCTGTAAAAATTACAACCTCCTGAATTTGAATTTTGGGTCATACCGATATTCATTTATGCAAATGTCAATTGTAAAATTATAAAGATTAACCCGAATTGACTCCGTGTTGCCATATGGCAACACCTAAGTCAACGCCTGTTTTCGCGTAAACTGTGCATGGGCTAGATGGGACATTGTCTATGTATTGTACCTAGTTAAAATCAAAAAGTTCGAAAAAAAAGTTCTGAGCAATTCGGGTTTAGATCGTTTTTTTTTCACATGGAAACGAACCATTATTATTTGAATTTTCTCAAAAAGCTTGAAACATTTTTTAATTTATAATATTTTAATTATAGAAAATAAAAACACAAAAAAAAATTTTACAAAAATGGGTTCTTTCAAAATTTTGTAAAAACATATTTCATTAAAATTTTTTTCAGTGTAGTTTTTCGGCAACCTCCATTTTTTAAATTTTTCTTTCTAAAACACCCCCGATCATTAAAATCGGGTAGTTTTTATTCTAGATATATTACAAACTTGCTATGTTTTGAATTTTTCCCAAATTATGACGTCACATTTCTCGGAAACTGTGCGTCAGAAAAAAAAATGTCTTGTCATTCTTTTTATTTCATAAGATCTATCGAATAAAATAACAAGAATTAAAAAAATAGTCACTTCCAAACATGGTGGATTTGATGTACTTTTCACAATTAGTACTTAATATTGCTCAACTCTACAAGATAATTTCACCCGATGCCGTATTGTAGGATGAGAAACAATTTATAGTCTCAAGTCACTATCAAGTTCTTGCGGTATTATTACTACCTCGGTATAAATATACTTATTAGACGAATAGATTTTTAGTTGATATTAGACGATTGGAATAGTTAGGAAATTTCATAAATACTCGCATGAAGAAAATTAATTTGCAGAAATTATTTTAAATCGCAAACTATGATATTAAAATGGCATATAATTATTTTATAATAATAAATAAAAAATAAAAAATAATTTGAGTTTATCTCTATTTGATTTGATTTTTACCTATCCTGGGATTCTGGAATAGAAAGAATCTAGGAAAATATGAAAGGGATTCAATTTTAGAATGAGTACGATACCCGACATGACCAGTCACACGAATTAGCGCTTTTCTATCTGGTCCGGTAAAATTTTCTTATATTAGATGGGCGTATAATACTGGTTCGGTATTTCCTTATAAATGGTGTAAAACAAAATTTCGTGAACAAAAAAGTGTATTTGGGAAGTGATGGGAATTGGGGATAAACCGACATCTAAAAAGATCTTATAATGAACATAAGTAATTGGAGCTTATTCAAGTAAATCTAGTTTATACTTGGCAGTCAGTTATTTCGCTCCTAATCCACAATAACTGAATGAATGAGTCTAATATGTAAATATTTTAACAAGCCCCAGATTTAATAATTGACTAATACACAATATACTATTATACGATATTTTCAGGATTATTTCGAATTTCCATTCATACAATAATTACTAAAAATCGAAAATAAATGAATATTAGAAAATCACTTACCGGAACATGTTTTACAATAATGATGGCACTTTTGGCAACCGAATGACGATTTGAAAAAACCTTCTGGACATTCTGGATGACATTCACCGCCGGCCAATTGCCAATCCTTCGGGCATTTGACACATTGATCACGTCTCGGTCCACTGCACGTATGGCAACTCAAATAGCATTTGGCACACGTGCCCCGGTCACTATAATACCTATAATTATGTGTATGGGGACAAATAGATAATTAATGGAAAACACAATTTTTTTTATTGCATGTATGCACAACTGAAATTCAAATTATTTACAATGAATTAATAATGAATTAATTATAATGAATGAAATAAACTTTCGGAAATTTATACGAAATGGGTTTCATTTCTTTGTGTACAAATTTAATTATATTAATTATTATAATAAATATACAGAAGTAATATGTTAGTAATGTTCCTTGTGAGTGGTTACAAAGTAACATTTAATTAATAAAAGAGGATAAATAATTAAGAACATTGAATTCATTATTCAAATATTTTGTATATAGTAAAATGTTGGTTAAACAATTTCATTTATTTTATATTTTTGGAATTTATAGGTTGCTCGATGCAGGAAATGAGTTTGAGCCGGATGAGAGGTTTTTGGAAGTATGTTCCATCCCGAAAAAGTTATTCAGGGGTGATATCTACCTATAGTTATTCCATAAATTTTAGAACAATTATAAATGTATCCGCATAGGAACACCCTATCCATGGTATGAATAATTATTGCTAACAGCATGAGGGCTGAAAGGTCATTAAAATAGAATAGAAACAATAGAAGAAAATCGAGATAACAAGGCTAGTTGCTAGTTATATGGAAATATACAGTGCAACATTATTTAGCAAAATCAAAATGTTTTTGTAAACATGCATACAAATTACAATAAAACATTTAAATATAGAATAATGCCCTAAATAAATCATACATCCTGTGAACATAGTCCACAATTAAACTGTACTTTCAAATAGAAAAATTATTATTTTCAATTACCCTTCAGCACATGTTGTACGACATTCACCACTTTGTAATTGTAAGCCCTTAGCGCACACTGTACAATTCATACGCGATACACATTGGGAGCACGTATGCAAACATTTTGCACATACGCCCGCTTCCATATAATATCCATCGTCACACGTATTTACACATTTATTGTTTTGTAATAGTAGGGATGAGGAACATGTTAAACAATCAGCTTCCGTTGGCCCTTTACAGGTTTCACAGGTTGAATGGCACGCATGACAATGACCATTGTCATAATATTCAGCTATTTGGTAAAAAATATATAAAAAAGAATAAAAGTTTTACATTGTACATTCCAAGCTAATTTGTTGGTTTTCAATTTGTTTGTTATCTATTAAAAACATTGAACAAGATAATTGATTATCCCTAGAACTATAAAGGGACATAAAATTGCACGACAAAAATAAAAAAATATAAATTAAAATAATAGGTAATCAAAAAGTCAAAAGGAATATTTAGGTTGGGTATATCGCGTTTTTTCGGGAAACAATCCGGGAAATTAAATATCTATAAGTGTGATCGCATACTCGACTTTGGGTAGAAATGGGTAGAAACAATTTTATAACATTTTTACCCAAAAAGTGTTGGCGCACTTTTGGACCGGCGAATTTTCGATTCCCCTTTCATAATATTTTTACCCATATCTACACAACATAAATGGATTGAGTAAAAATGGGTAAAAATATTAAGATATCAAAAATGTCAAATATCTGTTGTTTTAATTGTTTGTTGTGTTTTGATTATTCAGTTTAGAAATTTTTAAAATTGAAATAAAATAAATTTATAAACTGAATTTATAACTTTAAAATTAAATAAGAAATTGCTTCTAAATATTTTATTTATTTCTTTATTATCAATCGCATCGCTTCTCGTTTTAAATTGCATATTATTTTGTTTTTCCTCGCATAGAATTAATTAAATTAGAAGAAGATTAATTCTAAATCAAAACAAACTTTATAAATTTACCATTTCTACTCATAAAGCGTTCGTTTACTTTGACAGTTTTCTTACCCCCATCTTACTCTATAAAATATTTACCTATTCTTACCCAATCAATTTTTTACCCAATAATACGAAAACACACCTTGTTACACACATTTTCTGAAACATCAGATTAAATAATTCCGTATTATTTGCCGTAGGGTGATAGGCAAAAGCTGGGGACTTAATCCGAAATATTTACTCTGGATTTACTCTGCTTGTGTAAGACCTTTTATTAGTTAGGCAGCTGTCGTGTGGTGGCCCAAGACCGTTAACAATGCGACAAAACGTAGACTGGACAAGTTACAAAGGCTAGCCTACATTTTGATCACTGGGGAAATTAGGACCACTCCCACAGCTGCGCTCGAGGCACTACTAAATATAGTGCCTTTAGATATTTATACCAAACAAGTCGCTAAGTTTACTTCCATTAGGCTAATTATGACCAGATTCTGGAACAAACATTCCCCTAATTTCGGAGACTACTATAGCGCTTGGTGGATATTGGTCTGTCTTCCAGGCATAAATATTGGCCATACTAATCTGTACACAAACCCTGCTAAGTATGAAGAATGTGGATGAAAACATCTTCATTTGGTCTGCTAGTCAGGCAGCTATTAAAGCTTTGGACTCCATAAGCTTTAAATCTAGGTTGGTCCTTGAAGCCGATTTTTATCTGAACAAATTGGGATCAAACAACTCCGTAAAAATTTTATGAGTCCCTGGTCACAGTGGGGTTATAAGCAATGAGATGGCAGACGTACTTGCTGTCCGGAGGGCCAACAACTCATTTATTGGACCAGAGCCTGCTTGTGAAATCAGCACTACAAAGCTCAATTTAACATTAAATCTAGCTTCTGAATATAAACACTTATACAGATGGGATGGTTTGAGAACGTGTAAGCAAACGAAAAAGTTCCGACCACGTCTGTGTAAGGTAACTTCGGAATCCCTCCTTTGACTTGATACACACAGAATTGACCGATTACAGGTCATAAACTTTTGAATAGCCACCTATTCAAAATGAAATTGTCAGACTCTACATTTATGTAGGGGATGCAAGCTTCAAGATGAAACTGGGTTTCATGTCAAGTGTGAATGTGAATGCCCTAGTTTATGCAATATAATATATAATTACTGGCCAATGGTTCATTAATTGTCAGGAGGCACGCGAACTTAAGGTTACGATGATTCTGGCAATCTTGGCTAGGATGAAAACTAACTAGAGTGACCATGTAGAATCAGAAATGGTGAATGGGTAAGTACCACGGAACATAGTGTCTAGGTACCAGGGGTCTAGCGTACATCGCGGGACCCCTACCCGAACTGATCTGATCTGAAACTATAATTCAATAATAATAATAATTTATAAGAAAAAATGCAATTAAGACTTATTTAATATTTAAAAATTCCATTCAAGAGAATTTGTCAAATCCAAAAAGATCAAAAATCCCATAAATATTGACAGTATAAATTAGTTCGGTCCGGTTTCAAAAGATGGCGCCGACTGTTCTGTATGGTTTATAGTACCAGCTGATTTCGGTGGTTTGAGAGAGCTTAGAAATCTCTCAAAAAGATGAGGGTAAAATTGCTTTCAGTTTCGTAGAAAAACCTTGTTTTTTATTGTGGTGAATAAGTCAAATTTTGTGTTAATTGAGCCCCATTTGCGGGAGTTGGGAAAAAAGTGCTGCTCTGAAACCAGTCGAATCCTTGTGGAAGTTTATGGTGACACTGCTCCAACTCATAAATTATGTAAGGAATGTTTTCGACGTTTCAAGAATAGTGATTTCAGCGTTAAAAACAAGTGTCGCTCTGGAGATCCATAAAAATTCGAAGAAAAAGAATTAGAGGCATTACTCGATGACGATCCGAATCAAACGCAAGAGGAGCTTGCAAAATCATTGAAGGTGACTCAACAAGCCGTTTCCATAGGATTGAAATCCATGGGAATGATTCAGAAGCAAGGATATTATTAAAGATATAAATTGCAATAAATATTTGAAACTATTGGATCTAAGAGCATTAATAGCCGCGTCTGGCTAACCTAAACAGAAATAGATTCCAGACACTTCATATTTAGTAGGCTTTATGTGCAAGTTAGAATGGACAAAATTATTGCCTGGAAGGCAGAGAAATAGCCTCCAATACATTTCTCCATAGTGGGATTTGAAGAATTGATTCCGGCGCCAGCTGTGTCCCAACTGTATGATACATTCTCTTGATTCCATTTGGAATGATTTCATCAGTGATAATTCCAAATATTGGGTTTCATTTGAGAATGTCTTCATTAATGGAGATGTGCCTAAAATCTTGGAAAAGTTTATACCAGCATCCATCCTTTATTGAGGGTTATATTAGGGAGTTTCTTTTAAATGTGACTTCCAAGTCTATTAAACGACATATAATTTATAGATGCGAAATTATAAAAGATAAAGGTTTTTATATGGGGCTAGTGGAAGATAAAAAAAAAACCAAATATAGAAAAAGTGAAATATAGTAAGTACTATATCAAGGGTCGGCAACCTTTTTAGGCTGCGGGTCAAGACCAACCAAAATATGAATATTAAGAAAACGTTTCGGCTCAGTGGTATTTTCATTTTTAAAACAGTATTTTTTGGTGAATATGATGAGCCACCCCCCCCCCC
>JANTOP010012095.1:3409-14996 GCA_027564815.1 Symmerus nobilis | reverse complement strand
TCGGAACTTCAGAACAAAAGTAGGAACAAGAGAAAATGCCAAAAATGGTTTGAAAGAATGGAAAAATGCATTGAAATGGAGACTATTTAAAAAAACAGAAAATAGAAAAAAATTTAAAAAGATAATTTGTTTTCTATTTTAGGCTCAAGACTTTCAGTGTTACCCTAGTATTTATATTTATTCCATTTTAATTAACATGGTGCTTAGAGTAAAAATTCTTCTAAATACATGTACTTACACCATATATGTTACGCCTTATTTAGTAAAAAAAAACCAGTTTGTTTCCAAAATATAGAGGTTCCGAATGTCACGATGCCATATCACAGTTCCAGAACCACAAAAATTTCAATTTTTTTAATCATCCAACGGACCATTACATGTTATTAGTATGACAAATAACATATAAATTTAAATTCATTATTTGAAATGCTATTGTTCTCACAATCGAGTGACAAAATCCCCGGTAGAACGAAGAGCGGTCAATTAATAAAAAATTTCGATTAACAAAGATCGATTCTCAAAAGAAATTAGTTTTAATTATTATTTAAATAAGACAAATAAATTCCGAGTAAATATGCATCATATGTATTTATCCACCTACAGAATGGAGAGGAAAGTATTTTCGTATTTTAAATTATACAATTATTATATTGCTTAACAACCAACTAATTTTACTTTTAATTAATTTTTATAATTATATTACAGAAAAAATTACTAAATGACGTGATTTTCTGTTATTATGATTATTTGAAATATTATTTATAGAATATATTAGCAAAAAAGTAAATACCAAAATTCTACCACACAAATGTAATCAAATTGTTTATCGAAATATAGCTACGCCAATGTATAGAGGATATTATTTTGACCTTCAAACATTTGATTTACATTTTGGATGATCAACCTCATATTCTACGTACACCTGAATTGTAAAGATTGGTGTAGTAAATATTGGAAAATTATTTATAAATAACCTAGCCCACTACCAACTTTATATTGATATACTAATTTTCGGAAGTTTATCGGAAAATTTTGTAAAGAGATTGTAAATAAAACTTATGTAATTTGACAACACATTAGTTATGAACCGTGGAGCTACATATACCATAAGCGTAATGCAACTAACTATACCGGCTATAACGGTTACCATATATTTTCTACGGGGTGAAACTTAACAACAGTTAATCAAAATTTTCCACAGATGGTATTATATGAAGTAGATGTATATGATATAAACATTGAGAAATTAATTTTCAGGAAAATGTATCGAATATTTTTTTAATCAAAAATTAAAATTTCATTACAATTAATCAACCAATACCAAGGTATTCGAATTGATTTGAAAGTTGAAATAATTTTTCTTAACAGTATATTATCGTTGTGGTAAAATTCGTTAGATTTCCATATTCAAAATGTAATACAGTTTTTTCTTGTCCAATTTTACTTATTTTAATTTATGGAAAGCGTGATTTGTGCGTTGTACAACAAAAACTGAAATCTATTAAATACCTAAAGACTTTTTTAATATTTTCAATACAATTTATGAAGTGGAACAATAAATTATCTCTCGTTTATATTTACATAAACATTTTCTATATTTTTTTATTAAGGAAATTAGGTTAAAGAAATTGAACATATTTTTGATTTAGTTTTTCAATTTAATTAATGAGAATCGAATTTTCAATTATTTATTTTTCAATAGATAAATAAAACTTCAATGTACAATAATTTCCAAATATACATAACTATAGTGGCAACATTTTTTTTTTTTGTAAAATTTTATGATTAATCAATAACTCCATAGATACGAAAATTGTACTACGAAAAATCCATTTAAAAATCAGAGATTTTTTTTAAATAGAAATACATAATACTTTTGTATAGAAGAGCCTAGTTTGAGAAGTGGGATAAGTTAAATTTTGGAATTATGACGTAGTACCCTGATATGTTGTTTTTAAGATACAAAAAATTTAAATGCACGTATTATTTGTTCCCCTATGAGTGGCGTGCAGCATGCAGCGATAACGGGATTCTACTAAACTCGACACTGATAAACTTACAGCTTGTTAAGCTCCTAGTATTTTTCTAGCTTCTAGTTTGTATTCCAGTGAATGAAATACTAGAAAAAATGAGTACTGACATAGATAAATGTAGTTACTGGTAGATTACCAATCTCATATAAGGAAAATGACGCCAAAAAAATGTGTATAACAATGGAAATGGATCCAAATCACTTATAAAATTATGGATCCGAATTATTTTACTCAGAAATAAAAAAACACTACGTTTGGTTCTCTTCTTTTTGTTTCTATTCTCATTGGTACTGAATAGTAAGTATGAAAAGTATATAAATCCTGCGTACCTCATGAAAGTATCTACCACACGCCACTGCTCACTATCTACATAAAAATAGGTACCTATTCGTATTAATAACTAATTACAACTACTCTTTAAGATAAAGACCATCAATGATAATAATATTTTTGATAACTGAAAATTAACTTATTTTTTCGCCCAACTACTTAACAAATTACTTAGTTTTCAATTACCTTTAGATAATAACGACAAATTTAAGAAATTTGACACACAATAGTGTCTATTAAACATGGCAACGGGTCATATTAGGATAATGATTTAAACCCTCATAAACTTAACTCATGCAAAACTAATCCTTGTACATTTAAATTGCTAGGTATATTTTAAGATTTGAGGAGAATGGTTCTATTATAAGCAATTTAATAGAATCCTTCCTATTATAACAAATTTTTCGGGAACAAATAGAAAAATTCAAATGAAAGGGTTTGTTCAAGGTTTTAATGAAGCAGATATATTATAATTAATTTATATTAACCATTCCTCGCATTTACATATGCTTACAGCTAATCCCGAACAATGAATTCATTTTAGCACGATTATTATTAGATATGTATACTGCGTTTTTTCATCCTATCACATTTCCTTACTATAATAAACTGATGAAGATGCCCATTTTACTAAATATTTTCTTATAATACACTTGGGCCACTTTGAAAATAATCTGAATAGCTATAGAAAGTATTTTTCTTTTCCTGCATAAAAGTTATTAATTAACATACCATTGATAATTAAATTAACACCGCCTCGTAATTTAAGAAAAAACAACTTCTGTGAATATAGACTAAATAAAATCATTTATAATTTACTATTATTGAATCGGTTTAGTTACGAATTGATTTGTGAATGATGTAATTGTTAAATAAAATAATTGATTCTATTACATTTACGTATATAATAGGTAGGTACATATATTAGGAATGGTATATTAAGCTGTTATTAAACGGTATGTTCATTATAGCAAAATGATTATAGGAAATTTTGCTTCCAAATAATTTTCAGTGGTCAGTACTTTAAATGAACAATGAACTCTTTTATTATTATTATTTCGGACTATTTCCAAATGTCCTTTTCGATATATTCTATATAATCTCTACAGTAACACATGCTATTCTGATATGTATCGCAGCGAAAAAGTTCATTGCATAGCATTGTTTGGGCACCAACATTTAATTACTTTTGTTTTTATTTTTTCTCCGACATAATTTTTAATAACTAATAATTTTTCAATAAACATAAAATTTCGTAGTAAAAATAGTCATTCTAAAAGTAGTATAGAAAGGTATATAAATAATCAATAACTTTTACTGAATTACTACTCAACACCCAATCATTTGCCGCAAACTTAATTTATCTCATTGAAGTTGGTCCGATTTTCGACTCTTATCTGCCCATTCTCCCCAATCGTTAAAGTCCTGTAACCCCTTATCTTACCTGGAACTCTTATGTATACTATTTAAAAATTATTTCCAATTTTTAAAAGCGTTATAAATAATTAAACCCGAAATCTCATAATTAAATATTTTTGGAGATATAGATTGGAGATCCATTGCGAGCAGTCTCTACATGAACCATTATGTCGTTCTCAATATTGTGGTTCGACCTTGATATTTTTTTCATATTTTCTATGCAAAAAAAAGCCCGACCAAACCGAACGTAAACCATAAATCTTAAATAAAGCGCATAATACCAATATTAGGTTACTCGGGCTATACGCTATACTGGTCTACAATCAAAAATCCTTTAAATTAATCGTTGGTTTATGTTTATTGTGTTCCTTGAGCGAGCAGCTCATTCTGGAAATCTTGTAAGATAATGTACCGAAACTAGGTTCCATTCTGTAAATTTAGTATTAATGGTAGATATTGTTCATTGGGTACATTAAGTAGCGTAAAAATATACATATGGACATTACAGCTAATATACAAGCTATACAATTTTACAATTTACTGTAGAATATTCGAAAAGTTCAGATTGATGAAGAGGAAGAAAGTACTTCCCAGATGAAAATGAAAGTATAGAAGAATAAACATTTTTATTGAAATTGTCTATCATTTAAATTTAGTAATGAAATATAATATATCTCCAACTTCGTGAAAATATACTTTCTAGAGTCAATTACTAACCCTAAAGTCAGATTAAATTGTAATATTAAATTAGCGTTGCGAACAAATACTCAAATGATTTACAGAATTCCTATCGAGAGGAATATAATCATTTCACTGAACATTTTGCAATTCGCATGAAAATGAATTGGAAGGCGTCTCCTAGATGTATATCTGGACTTGCAAATTTCTTTAGTATTACTGCTGCAAATTGTCTTGCACTATGCACATTTTCTGCGGGTGAAAAAGCGTCAAATTATTATTTACGATCGAATGTAGGCGAATAGCTATCAAATGCCAGTAGTTCTATTGCCAGTGTAGAAAAGCTAGCTCAATCGACGGATGACATCTATAAATAAAATGCAATATAGAAGTATCCGAATTTAGTGCTTCTCTTTCTCCCAAATATTTTCGTATGTAATGTAATAACTCAAAATAACTTCCAATAATACTTAAATTACTTACAAAATTCTTCTAATAATAGTTTTCCGTTCGGCATTTAGCTCCTCAAGAAATCCAAACCTACTATGCAGGAATATGACTAACTATTACGTCTTCGATAATTGAAGTAAATTTGACATGATGACAGTTAAATGAGATCATTGTTAATATATTTGTGTAATATATTAATTACCTATTATTATTAAATTGTTATTTTGTAATTGCCACCTTAAATGTTTTCTATTTTTTTTCTTAATGTAATGACTAATAATTCCAGATAAGAAATAATCAATAGAACCCTCTGCACTACTTAATTCCTTTAAATTTATTTTCTTATGAGGGGGGTCCCTCATGTTGTGAGTTAGAGTCAGTATTCGTACACAAATAGTTTCAAATGAAAGTTTTCTTTCAAGGAGTGATCAAGTAATGTACGTATAAAATATTCAATTTTTAACCATTACCGAGGTAATGATCTCCAAATATTTGCTCGTCGATATTAATGTTATTAGATTACTTATTAACTTATATATTCGAACCAAAAAGACTAGCAGAAGCAGAAACAGAATCTACATTATGTGATATATTAAATTCGTAAAGAAACCTGCTCCTAGTCATTATTTTAAAAAGATGACTATTCAATTTCAGACTAATTCAATATCCACAAATATAAAGTACAAAGACTAAGGAAATATTTCAAAAATAGAGATCACACATCTTGAGATTTATTACTTAAGCCTGCATATTTTAGTAATCTTCATATATATTTTATTTCTTCATGGATAGCTTTTTTTGTTACTAAAAGATTGATCAAATTAAATCAGAAATATTCAAGATTAACCAATTCTTGTTAATTTATAATAATTATTGTAATAATAAATTCGGTAAAAATATTAAAAAGCATTATTAATTATAAAGTAGCAAATCTTCAAAAGCATTAAATAAAGAACATTTCGATGTATTACAATTATTATCAGTCCAGTCAACGCCCACAGTTCCGATGAAAGAGAAATGATAGTCCGTAAGCCTCGTTTTCACGGCTATAGTTTGTGTGATAGCACCTATATCATGACAGCAACTGTCGTATAAATTATCACCGTATAGATAACTTGATAGTCACTATTGCACTATCCCAACATTACTGTCACACTATCTAGTTTGACTATGAATAGTTGAGAGTACTATCGCGACAGAACAAATGCCTACTCTCAAGTGAAAATAGAAATTTATCATTTTATTTTATTTTTATTGAATTACTATCGCAGTCATCTCCTACCGTGTGGACAGTACACTACCCCGATAGCTCTATCAAGGTGAATATCATGATAGTATTCTAGTGAGAGTACTATCGCCCTGAAAACGAGGCTTAAATAATAATATTGTTTAAATTCAAATTTAGAAAACAGACATTGAATTTTTTATGTTCAATATCTGTTTACTATTTGTTATCAATTTATTATGATGAGTCAAGTTATCTCGGAAACTGAACACTATAAATTTTCCTTTCTAGTACTTATGGCATCCGGTGTACGTCTAATTACAAAATTTATTAATAGTAATCGATCGGAAGGATGCGTTGATTCTATTTCAAAAATATACATTTTCTGACATTTTAAATGAGTCATGTTACAACGTTGCACTTCGATTTTTCGAAATCTACGAGCAATATAAACAGTGATCTACAGAGCTGTATTAAAGAGGTAGTTGGTCTGCCCATTTTACGTTGGAAATCGAGATACCCTTTTCTCTAAGACTACTGAACCGATTGTCTTCAAACCTTGCAATTTATAAAATAAGAATTCTGTCTCGAGTATTTAAAAAAAAAAATTACAGATTTTTATTTTTTTTCACATGAATTCCAACATGCTGCAAAATCCATTTTTTTTTTAAATCCTATACGCAGAATTCTTATTTTATAGCCAAGATAGAGCCTGCAAAATTTGAAGTTTGAGTAGTTTTAGAGAAAAAGGTATCTCGATTTGCAATGTAAAATGGACAGACCAACTACCCCCTAAAGATATTTCCGGACCTCAGGCAATACTTCGACTAAATTAAGAAACTAAATTTTATATTTGTATTCTCAGTAGTTATTGTATTCTCAGTTACAGTTTTGTAGTAAAACTATACTACACACTGCCTATACGAGGATTTCGCCAAAGCAGTTGATAAATGGTAGCCAGAATTTCATGTAAAAACTGTTACTGACTGACTGACAAAACTGATTGTATTCCATAATGTGAAACAAGAGACAAATTTATATCTAATTTGTTCAAAAGTTCAGCCGCGTAGGACCCGACGATCAAATTTTCCTGCAAGCTAATTGAAAATAATCTGCAATAATGTTTCCAATCAAAGTTAAAAATTGGTCGCATTTAGTGGACGACAAATAATTTACAGCTCTTGTTCCACTATTAGCTTTTTGTATATATTCCATTCGAGAAGGATCGAGTTCAGATAAATATTCTAGTTCAGCCATGTAAATCCATTCTGCTCATTAAAAAGTTAATTGATTTGAACCGCGAACGGCTATACTAAATATTTGATTCGATTGTATATAAGCTGAAGAGCTAATAGTAATCAACAGTTGGAGCTATATATATACGGGAATGTTTGTGACAGTAAAAGAAACAAACGTTTTTTATTCATTATATATTATAGACGTGTATTTAGTGATTAAACATTGTTTTAAAAATTCAGAATATGGCCCAAAATTCGGCTTTGGTGATCTAGCTAAATTATTTAAAAGGGCGTGGTTTGAACTAATTAATTTCTACTATCTATATCCTATAACCTATAACATCAAATATGAATGGATATGGATATGGCAAAGGGTAAATCAAACTCATCCCAAACCCCAAACAGATCTAGCTAAATACATCCCTGCCAATTATGATGATATCAATGATCGCTCATTTGAAATAATTTTAATAAATAGCTACTACATTCGTAAATCCAATATTATCATATTGGTATGCAGGCAGTATAATTATAGCAAGATAAGTAAAAAAAAATATTCCAGTAATTGTTAAATGTTGAATGTGACTTTATAAATTACGAAATTTATAAAACGTTATAATTAACCTTACCAACAATAGTGTAACGAAAGTTTTTACTTGTATGTGATAAAAAATATTATTTCAAATAAAATCGAAAATAAAATGCTGCTAGATTCATGGATGGGTGGGTGATGCATGCAAATGTAAATAACTTACAGTAGCAACTCGAAACTAATGTAGGTAGATTAATAGATGGCTCGCTAACTATAACTTTAACTTAAAGGTTAAAGCATTCAGATAGAGATGTTATAAAAGGAATTATTATTGATAAACGTATATTAATAAATTAAAGAAGCATTAATCGTCCATTGGCGATTTTTATATTTTTCATCATAAATAATAGCTGTTCTGTGTTGTCTGCAAATAGTCTATTCTGGCTGAAGTACTTGATCGCTAATCCGTTAAGCCCATTAAACCTGGTTGACATAAAAATAAATTGATTTAAATCGATTTTATAAAACAGGTATATCATTCGCGTAACACACTCAAAAACGATTTAAAATAATTGTATTTGTACAATCAATTCAATCATCGATAATGATTGATCGATCAATGTCAATAATATAATATAATATACAATATCTTTATATTTTACAAAAAATAGATTCGATTATCATTTTTCAAGACGCTCAAGATTCAAGAAGGGTAATGCCACTCTAGCGGCCAGAAAATGAGCCAAATTTGCTAAATTTTGAATGGGGTTTATTATAGTAAATGGATTACGTATAGTAAATATAGTAATAGATAGCGTATTTAATTTCTCATTGCAATGTGTTATGAAATTCATTCAAATTTTAACCACCATACAAAATTGGTCTAATCGGTAAATAAAATTCGTCTAAACCACTATATGTATGTCGAACCAAACAACGAGCAGAGTAATGGGAAATTGTATTAAAAATAACCGTAGTCACAAAATTTTCCAGGTTGATTTGAATTGAATTCATTTATTTCCTCGCCAGTGTCAATTGAATCGTAAATGATCATTTAGAAAAACCATTCCGTATTAGTGAGAAATGTGTTTGGTACACGTACCAAGTAATAGGCTAGGCTAGATCAATATTTCGTATTTAATTGAAATACCACTTTTCTACCTCTTTTATTAGAATTATTGCAGTTACCAGTGATACGAAATGCTAAGAAATATTTCTATTAAAATGATTTTGGGAATAAAGAAATTGCATTTTGTATATTTTCTCTACAAGACGGATGCCAGAAGAAAGTGTACTACCTAAAATGCCTCTGCAATATATAGTGCAGCATCTCTTAGTAATTTGAAATAAATATTTTGGTTGCATTTATCCCACTCCAATTTATGAGTATCGGCGATTAATAAGATTAATGAGAATATTAAAAGTTATCATCCAATAACTAACATTAAATTGAATTAATGCAAGAAAAAAACTAAGAACTTTGAAATATATCTTACATCAAAAAATTTATCAGAGAAAGATTGTTCCTTGCTCAATTTTGCTCTTACTGAAGAGTCGGAAAATAGTTCGTTAGTTAGTCCATTGAAAATTGTTCAATCAAAATCAAATAATTGTATAAAATTGGAAAGTTTTAGAAAAATTCCAGAATTAAAGAAATTTTCCATTTTTGATAAATATTTCGAATTTGGTGGAATTTTTAAATTTCAAAAATTTACCGATTTTCAAGAACTTTTCACGTTTCCATAAAATGTAGCGATTTTGAAATTTTCCGTATTTGATAAAATTTCTAATTTGCAAGGTATTTACCTGACTTATAAGAAATTTTTCGATATTCATAAAATTTTCCATTTCTATATAACATTTTCAATTTTAACAAAATTTTGCGATTTATATGTAATTTTCCTATTTATAAAAAGTAAAAATTTTTCTCAATGCATAATAAAACTGCGCTGTGAGTGTAGTATCTCCATTTCTTATAAATTCAAAAATGAGTTAATATTGTATTCTCTCTGTCTTTCAAAATAAATGGATATCATGGAGTTTATATCAATAATGAATTGAGACATTATATCAAACCATTCTAATGGCACTACATATATTAATCATAGATCATTAGAATAATTAAACTATAAGTAATTTGTTTGAAATTCGTATCGTACATACACATTTCTTGCATTTCTTGTATAAAACATCCAGATTTGAGTATGGTTATCGATCTGAAGCGTCCCTCACACATTCTTAATAAAACTGGTTTAACTGCTAACCCACATACCTTGATTAATTTCTAACAAAAAGTAGGTCAAAGTTCGACTGGTATTGTATAATGTTTCTAACGTTTAATGTGAAACGTAAAAACGTGTGAACGTGTCGAATTTTGAATAATATATATAATCATAATAAATTAATTATTTTCATTGTAAACTCTACTGATTTTATGTATTAACGAAAGGCCCTTTAATATAATGAAAGTAGAATAAATGAAATTTCCTTACCCTATCAGCTAAAACAACCGATGAAAGTAGTACTAATGAAAATAATCCAACAACTTTCAACATTTTTTAATTAATTTGATTTATTTAATTTCTCAATATCAACCTCAAATCACCGAATTTAAGTCTGGTTACACCTTACTTCAAACAAATAACGTGAATTAATTCTATATAAACTCAGGTATAGGACAATTTTTTTTTGGGAGTTGTATGTATTCAAATTAATTTTTCTCAAAACGACGTTAAAATTTCAATTTGATTGAGTATCTTTGCGACACGGTAATTTAACTTGAATTATTACTACTAAATAAAACAGCAAATTGTAACACTGTACAAATCCAATATTAAACTAAAACTAAAGTTAATTCTGTTATTCCGATGCCAACAAAGTAAAAGTTTACAAAATGAAATATTGGGTTGGACCCATATAATAGCAAAACCATGTAAGTTTATTTAAGATAGAATTAATATACGTTGTTTTGTGTGAGTCTTATTTGTAATTATAATGTGGGGATTACGTTGAATAAGATTTTTGTATTAAAATATGATTTTATATTCAATGTGTATAGTTAAAAACATACCTAACTTCGGTACAATGGAAAGAATTGGAGAAGCGTATAAGCAACGCCGTAAAAGCTAATTTTAATTGAAAGAACCGATAATTGTAAAATTGTTATGTTAATAAAAACCTTTCATGTATCTTAATTTGATGAAATCATATTGGGTTAGTTGAAACTCATATATTTAATTTAGATTTCAATAAATTTCACATTCCAGCATTGATCTATTAATGAGGATATAATTGGAGTCATTCAAAAATAGCTGAATCGTAAAATATTAGAAATATTTTTAATTGTGAGCGGGGTGATACATTTTAAGCAGAGAATTGCCTCTCGCACTTTCAAATATTTCTTTACAAAATAGTTTATATAAAATGACGTGCCATATAATTAGATGACCACTACTGACTGCAAAAATGAAAATTTTCTTCCAAAATCGACTTTTTTTTAGTTTGGCTGATAATAGTGGCGAAATCTAATTCGCATTGAATAATATTGTACGTCGTTAAAAAGTCTACTTTCCAACGAGCTTTTAATCAAGCGCTTATGTCAAGAAGTGTAAGAGATGAGGTATGGAAATACGTCAAAATCTGTCGAAATCCGTCTCTTATCTAGAAAACCAATGATTTTTGT
>JANTOP010012084.1:0-14998 GCA_027564815.1 Symmerus nobilis | reverse complement strand
AAAATCTTAGCCGCTAAAAATTTCGGCGACGTCAGTCTTAAAATTGCATTTTCCCAAAAAGTTACACAAAATCGGTTACTGTCTCCGGTCCCGAGATGGATCTTTGTCTGAAAAGATTATTTTTCGGCCAACATCATCGTCATTATTTAGCTGGTTCATGGCCCACACAGCGAATTTGTATCGAAGCGGATGATCATTTGCTCTCAACTCCTGAATCATCTAAACCTTGTAGGGGAATAATCCGAGGTCTTTGTGCAGTATTCTCCTCAGGCTGGTGCGACTAAGGGCCAGTTGTGGCAATCGGTGTCGAGTTGAGGTCGATGGATTCTGTCCCACACTACGGTCCACAGCCTCAATATTCTCGGGCGTACGAACTGTCCGAGCTCGGGGACCAATTCTGTTATCCAATAGCAAGCCTGTCTCACGAACTTTCTTCACCAATTTCACTACAGTGGTTCCTCCTTCACGACTCATATTTCTTTTACAAATTTGCACGGTTTCGACCGTGACACAACACTGACTTTGAAAATAAGTTTTCAATATTTCGAAATGCTCCCCAAACGAAGACATGATTGTTTCAGAACAGAACAACAATTCGAGTTCCGGTAACACTACTGTACGATAGAACATCGGCAATTAAGAGTGCAGAATTGTCTTTTGTTTAAGGTGTCTTACGTGTGTAAACATTTCAAGACACGCATCTCCTAGGATCATAGGGGATTGAACACCACAATCCGATGCATCTCTGCGGATAACACTCGCAAGGAATGGTAACACACATCAACTACAAAACCCTTTTGCACAAATAAGGGTTCTCTCAGTAAGGCGCAGCCTATCTATGCCGCTTCCCCGGTAGGGTATCCCTGAATACGT
This sequence comes from Symmerus nobilis, assembly GCA_027564815.1. Lineage (NCBI taxonomy): Eukaryota > Metazoa > Arthropoda > Insecta > Diptera > Mycetophilidae > Symmerus > Symmerus nobilis. The sequence continues at coordinate 14,125 of JANTOP010012084.1, read as the reverse complement.
TCACCGGCATCCCGTTGGCGAGTTAGCTCACCACAGCCCCAACATTTCACCCAATACATGGTCCTCACCTATCAGGCCGCTAGAACACATGGACCTGATCTTTAGCACTATTCTTTATTGGCACCCGCACCTGTCTTTACGACTTATCAAGTGGCCCACCAATATTCATCGACGGACGGTATCGCTCTGCAAGCACGAAACCCCATACAGGGGCTACGATGCAGTTCAGATGAAGCATTAATAGCAACAGCTGTGACGGATCTTCCAGCCCCGTCAGGCACTGTTCCACCTATATCTGCCAACCCGTGCAATATGCAATGCGTTAACGTGTTATTGTATGGAGAGACGTGATCTTCCTGGTTGGGGAGCCGCTATAGTACAGTAGTCTCTTGTATAAACTGCGCAAATTATTGCCTGTTCAATTTATAGTGATTTTAAACTATTGAATGAGAATTCAATACGCAGAACGCTTACGAGTAATCTATATATTATTTACCTCAGACTTCTCAACTTCAGATGATGTGACGACACTGCGATTTTATCAATGCATTCAAACACAGCGTCGCGCGAACTGCAAGAACATCTTTATAAAATACAACAGTGAAAACAATTTCGGTTCATATAACATTTACTGCGAGAAAACTAACTTTCCCGACAGTAAAGCAGGATAACAGGCCCCCCACCTCCCTGAAGGGGGGCTCCGGTGCAACCCACCTTTTTCCGACCTTGCTTGCAGACCAATTTTCGTTGTTCTATCATCAAATCAGGTTTTCACTTTATACCCCTACTATGTTCCCAACTATTGTAGGCCAAGGTCCGAACTAACTTTTAGTGGTTCCCAACACCAGGTGGCGCTCCTCAACATACTGATGTTAAATACATTGGAATGCCCTTGGGTAGACGGTTAACATGGAATAAACATATTGCAACGAAGATAAGACAGCTTAAAACACAAATTTGCTATATATAATGCGATTCTGTAGCCGATATGATCGACCCTAAGATCCTGAGATGCACATCGATGCGCCAGAGTCCCAAGAAGGTTCATAAGCTCTCGTGGCAGTAACTATCGAGGCTACTGTCATGTTTACTCTCACGTGAATACCAAAAGTTGCACTGTCGTCACAACAGTAAAATTACCGATTAAGTAAAACTTGAAATTTCTTATACATGTTCGGCAGGACAGCTGCATGAAAGCCTACAATGTCGCGACCGTAGCGCTCTCGATCATCGAATTTATTGTTTATTTTGGCTCTTCGGATAATCAATAAAAATATATAAAATATAAACTGCCATTCCTCATTGAGATGCACGGCGTCGCCGTCGTGTTTAATAAATTGCTATACACAATATATGTTACGTATTCGTACATATTCATCTTTAAAGCGGCAATTAGTAAGGTCATGCACAGCCATTAAAAAAGTATATAGGAGAGAGTTCCAAAGAGAATAAAAACCAATACTAATACACCGATTTATATGGAAACTAGAAACAAATAAAATGAAACCGTACCGAGCATAGGTTTCTTATCCATTCATCATTTCAATCTTAAGCAGTTTTCGAATAATAGCCGATTTAATAGAACCATTAAACTTGTGTTTCGTGTGTTTTGTTAAATGAGAGATTTTGTGAACGTAAAATAAGAAGTCCATAATGAGTAGAATGAATGAGCCAATAGTCACCGAAGATATGATATCAAAAATAGTATCACTCCGTAATAGTGGTGGAACATTACCAAAAATCGCTTACGAGTGTAACTTACGAGTAGCTACGGTCAGACAGATTTGCGATGGTAGTAAATTAATATTCAATTGGAAGAATAAAGAAGTGAAAAAGTCGAAATTGATAAAGGAACTGGAAACGTATCTAGAGTGTTGGCTAAAAATAGAGGAGAAAGATGAGCGACCAGTAACAAAACCGTTAATTTTAAGCAAAGCGAAAAGTACATTGAAATATTTACGGTCGTTGAGACAACATCAGAAGTCAAATGAAACGTTTATTCCAACTGATATCTGGTTTCATCGATTTATAAATCTTCCGAATATCAAATGTATTCCATTAGATTGGAAATCGATTGGTGAAAATTCAACAACTGCTGGAACTAAAATTAGACAGAAAGGTATTATATAAACCCCTTCTCACGTTGAGACTTTACTACAATGGTGAATGAGTAACAGTAAAAAAGTCATAAAAAATAGTCGTAAAAGTCGTTTTTATGACCACTTTTTACGACTTATAATTTTATTCTCTTTTTTTAAATTTTTCAATGGTTGGAATAGAAAATAAACATACAACATGGAATGTTGTGGCTTCGTATCTCTAGCTATCAGCTATGCTATTGTTCTTATAAATTCTAAAATGAAAAAGCAATGAAAATTATTTTTATGGCTACTTTTTACGACCTTTTGCCGATTTTCCTTTCATATTTCCATGTTCATTTTAATGTTTTAAAATAAGAGGAATAAATATATAACATTGAGAGCGGCCTGGTATTTAGGTATCAGGGCTTCATTATATATTCTTTTGTTTTGCTATTTTCTTAAATAAAAAGTATGGTCAACGCACCAGTGAATGACCGCTTACCAGTGAATGACCGCGAGCGGAAAAATGGTCAAGCTGTGTGTACCCCCACCCCACCTTTAATTTCTGTATAACTTATCGTGGTAAAGAAATGATTTCTCATCTGTATCAGTATTCGTTTTAATTTCAAATCGATCACATCGTTCGTGCTATTCGAGTAAATAAATTATTTTATTACTTTTTTTTTGAATTCGTTCATCCCAGAGTGCAAGTGTCAAGACCATGGAGGACTTAAAACCAAATATTAAAAGTAACGTTAAGACAGAAAAAAATGATGTAGAGCGCAAGAAAAAAGTTTACGGTAAAAGATTTTTATATTCTGAAGATGCGCTGAAACAAGCAATAGAATTTGTGCAAAATGGTGTTATGAGCGCTACTAGAGCATCTGAAAAATATAAAATACCAAAAGGCACACTAATAAATAAATTGCACTCAAATATGCCATTAACGAGAAAAATGGGACCTGCGTCTGTTTTGACTGATGAAGAAGAAGATCGTCTTTGTCAATGGATTTTGGACAAGAGTGCAATTGGGTATCCCATGAAACCTTCAATTGTTCAGGAAGCGGTAAAAAGTATTTTAGATAATGTTGACCGACCAAATCCATTTAAAAATAACAGGCCCGGATCTAAATGGCTCCAACTTTTTTTGAAACGCCATCCAGAGGTGGTTAGAAAAAATACGGCAGCTATTTGTAAAAACCGAGCAGCCGTGACTGAGGAAGCAATCAGGCAATGGTGTCTGGACGTCAAGGAATTTCTTGAACGAATAAATGCTGCTGATGTATTGACAACTCCCTCTCGGATCTATAACATGGATCCTGTGTCCAACATCCTGTGTCTAAAAAACGAAAAAAATGTGTACTCGATATCTGTTCTATGCGCATTTGCAGCCAGCGGACTGGCATTGCCACCATTGATCGTATATCCGTATAATAGAAATGTGCCATCTGACATTGCTTCTGAGGTGCCTGATGGCTATGCGATTGGGCATAGCGAGAGTGGTTGGATGACTACAAGTATCTTTTTTCAGTACATTGCAAATGTATTCTATCCGCAACTGATTGAAAAATCAGTCCAGTTCCCAGTTGTGCTTTTTTTTGATGGTCATAAATCCCACATCAGTTTGGAATTGCACGATTTTTGTAATGATAAACAAATAATTTTATATTGTTTAGTGGCACATGCAAGCCACATCTACCAACCTTGTGATGTCGGAATATTTAAACCACTGAAAACTGCCTGGAAGAGAGTTGTTGCTGATCACACACAGAAGTCGAATATAGAAATCACAAACAGGAATTTCGCTGCATTGTTTCACGTTGCTTTTAGCGAAGCTACGAACGAGCAATGTATACAAGAAGCGTTCAGAGCTAGTGGCCTGTATCCTTTTGATGTCAATAGCATTAATTATTCCAAATGTATCTCTACGAGGCATCAACAATGTGATAACACTCCTTTCGTCGACCATACTGATGGGTGTCAAACAATTGGGATAAAATTTGAAGATTCTGTTTTTAACGAATCAACAATGCCTTCATGTTCTACAACTCAGTTTGATGTTACATCATTTAATCAGTTACATTCATTTTATGAAGGAAAGATCACTGATAAATCTTTGTCTGGCACAGATGAACTTGAAATAAACTTGTCAAATGAAATATCTTGTTCAGGTATTGATATCATTTAATTAGATACTATCTATAGGCGCGAATTTCTGATAGCGGTCATTCACTGGCCAGTCGACCCTATTAAAATTATTTTTATCTGTTTCCTTTTATCCATGTTTCCATATTGTAAGTGGCATGGTATAGAGGCAGAGGATTAATAACGAGACAATTCACTAATGGTTAAATTTAATTTCGGTTACTGTTAGTTAAACTAACCAAGATTCACCAAGAAAGTTATTCATTTGAAGTCTCTTATCGATTAAAATTTCACAGGTCGAATAAAACAATGGGTAAAGATGATAATGGTTGTACTATTAAATGTGGGTAACCTGGTTACTTCATTTTGAAATGTAATTAGTAATTACTAATTACACGATCAACTACAGTTAAATGACCTTCAATGCAAACCGTAACGATCATTGAAATGAGTTATCAATTTTTTTTTTAATAAATCGGTAAAACTCAAACAAAGCCTGGAGCAGATGATCCCAAAAAGTTGCAAAAATCCAGAAAGAGTTTCAGGAGAGTTTAAAAATTTAGGAAATTATCAAATAAGCCGTGCAGACTTTCTCGGCTTTCTATACTTTTCAAAGGTTTCCCTACCATTTCTTAGCTTTTCCTGAGAATTGTTTGAATTTTCAGACTTACACGAATCTATGCCCGAGTATTCTAGCGACTTGTATCTCATTTTGATAATACCTCTTCCCGGCTCGATTTTTACTGTTTTCTATATCGACTTTTTGAAATTTTTCTGTTTTTATACCTACCAGTGGCGTGCGGTCAACATCTCCATAAGGTGAAGCAGAATTTTATGAACCTCTCAGTTCAGATCAGTTCGGGTAGAGGTTTAGCGCTGAACGCTAAGAAGCCCTGGTACCTACACACTATGGTCCGTTGTACATGCCCAGTCATCATTTCTGATTCTACACGGTCGCTCTGGGGTTAGTTTTCATCCTAGCTAAAATTGCCAGAATCATTGTAACCTTAAGTTCGCGTGCTTCCTGACAGTTAATGATCCATAAGCCATAAGTAACTCTTATGTCTTATATTGCATAAATTAGGGCATTTACAAATAACGTGAAACCCAGTTTCATCCTGAAGCCCGCAGCCCCTACATCTGCCAGCTTTATTTTGAAAATGACTATTCAAAAGATCATGTCCCGTAATCGTGCCAACTGCACGATCTCTTGCTTACACGATCTCAGACTCTCCCATCTGCATAAATGTTCATATTCTGAAGCTAGTTTTAAGGTTAGGTTGAGCTTAGAAGTACTAATACCACATGCAGATTCTGGTCCAAAAAATGAGTTATTGGTCCCCTTGACAGCAAGTTCGTCTGCGGACTCATTGCCTAACACCCCGCAGTGACCAGCTATCCATAAAATTTGTAGGAAGTTGTTTGATCCCAGTTTATTTAGATATATATTGGCTTCAAGAACCAGTCTAGATTTAAAACTCATGGACTATATAGCTTTAATAGCCGCCTCACTATTAGAACATATGAAGATATTTTGATCGACATACTTCATATTTAATAGGGTTTGTGTACATGCTAATATGGCAAAAATTTCCACCTGGAAGACTGAGCAGTAACTCCCAAGCAATAGACTCTCCTCCAGAGAGGAGTTCGCAGAAGAGATTCCCGCTCCGGCTGTTACCCCATTGTAGGAACCATCCGTATACAGAACCATACTAGACTCCAGAGGATAGACACCTGGAGAACCAACCTACCCAATCCTCTCGGTTCGGAATTTTGGTAGAGTATTTTTTTATGAAATTAAAAGTTGGGGTGATTTCATCAGTAATCATTCCAAACATAAGGTTCAATTTCAATATGTCCACACCAATAGAGCGTCCAGTCCTCATTAGCCTAATGGTAGTTAGACATAGCAACTTGTTTGATATAGATATCTAAAGGCATCACAATATGTAAAAGTGCCTCGAGCGCAGCTGTAGGAGTGGTCCTAATTGCCCCAGTGATCAGGATGCAAGCTAGCTTCACAATAAACTATGCCTTCGCTCAGATCCAGAATTCTACTACTGACCATGTCATAAATCCAGTTGGTCAGCGTAGAACCGAATACAAATCTGATTACAGCACATTTAATGGCCTCGAAGCTAGTATTATCGAATGCGCCCTATGATATTTTATTTAAAGCTTTCGATAAGGAATTACACAGAGTTTTCTTTACAAGAATTGAAATTTCAATGTAGCAAAATTATTTAAATGGAAAATAAGTTCCAATGCTTACAAAACTACATCCGAAACTTAAAGCTTAATTTGAGCTTTAATGATTTTCAAAAGCTTTTGGAGGAAAATCTCAGTTTTGATTTAAATTTCAGTAATCCGATAAAAAGTAAATTCCATATGAAATAAAGCTAATTAAAAGCTCTAAGTGAATTTTTATGGACACTATTCAGTGAAAATGTCAAATTTCGTAGCAGTTCATTTATTTGGCTTTCTTCCGTTATTGAAAAGCTTTTAAGGGTAAAGAATGAATGAAAAGTAAATTTCAAGCAAACAAAATAAATTTAGTATTGAAAGCTTTCATTAAACTTTGGCGATTCTAAATAAAATTTTTTGAGAAAAAATGAAATTTCGTTATAGTAAAATTATTTGGGAGAAAGACAGGTTTCAAAACGTATAAAATTAGATTTCAAACTTAGCTTTTTTGGAGCTTTTCCGATTTTGAAAAGCTTTTGGAAGAAAATTCTAAATTTGATTAAAATTTAATTATTCGCGTGAAAAGTTGATTCCCAATAAACAAAATATAATTTGTATCAAAAGCTCTCAGTGAACTTTTGCGATTTTGATTGAGTTTTCTTGCGAAAATTTTAAATTTCATTTTAGGAAAAATATTTGGCTGGAAAATAGATCTCAAACGTATAAAATTATATCCGAAAATTAAAGCTTCTTCGAGCTTTCAAATTCATCAAAAGTTTTTAAGGGAAAATTTCGGATTTCATTTCGATTTAATTAATTGTTTTAATTAAAAGCTTTCATCGAGCTTTGTTACCATGAATAAAGCTTTATTCCGGAAATTTCAAATTTCGTTTCAGGAAAATTATTTGGATAGATAAATTATCTGAAACTAAAAGCTTTCTTTAATCTTTTCTAATTAAATTACAGATTTTATTATCAAATAAAAAATTGGATTTTCCTTGTTCTTTTCTTTACATTACTGACTGAATTTTCAACGGATTTTCTTTCGGACTTGGAAAATCTAAGGACGCAGTATTGTTTTCTAATCATCGGATAAAAAATTGAATTATCAAAATTAAAATACAATCAACGCCCGAATTTTGGTGGGGGTTGAAGTGGGACGTCGTTATTTAAGCGACCACTTTGCCGGGAAATTGGTTAGAATTTTCCGGGAAATTTAAAATTTTAAAATCTATTTAACTTAAAGGTTGCAGCTCATTTAAAGGGTGGTTTAGTAGAGGTAATGAGATAAAAACCTTAAGGGTTATTTCACAGAGTCATATTTTAAAAATAACTTTAAATTATATCATTTATTTTCGAGATGTTTGATGAAAACTAGAATTTTCCAAAAATTTTCTTCGAAACTTGAAAAATCTAATGACATGGACCTGTTGCCAAATAAATAAAAAACGAATTATGTTTCAGAAATGTTCGTCCAAAATCAATCCCTGAATTTTAGCGAATGTTTGAAACCGAGGATCGAACATTTTGGCACAATAACCGAATTAGTACCGCGGAGCCTCTGAAAGGGACTCGCGGAACCCTGGGGCTCCGCGGAGCACAGTTTGAGTAACATTGATTTAAGTCACTATTTATACACGAAAATGGTAGTTAAAAAAATATCCGTAAAAAAATTGTATGTCCTGGCGCTGTTATACGATTTTTGATATAAGGGTCTGTCCACGACCAAGTATACCTGAGACCAAATTTAACACTGTCCAATTTACATGTTACATATATTGTATATCAAATTAATCGGAAATTTAATTATCTTTATTAAACAGTTTACACATATTTTTCTTGTCACAAGTGGTAACAAAAAGATCTAGAAATGAACATAAGTCTTGATGAACTAATCTTATCGACTTAATATTTTGTATTTTCTTAGTTCAAATAACCATTGTTAGGTAGCGCCAACTCATTGATCTCGAAGATCTGTATTTAAAAGATCTTAAAAATAATTTAAAAGTGTCACAAGTGGTAACAGTAAAGTAGCTATTTGTAACAGCCGTTGTAGATGAATTGGCATTCTAATATTGTCCCTTCCATGGATAAAATTTACATCTTGCAACCATTTTTGATTTCAGTATGGCTGAAATTATGATTGCATGCAAATAAAAATGTCAGCATACGGACATGAATGCAAATCGAGCATACGGACTTGTTATTTTTTAATCGCTCATACCAAATTATATTATTATTATTATAATTTTTTTATTAATAAATTCAGGGTTTACTACCCTTAATCAGAACTGTGAATAAATAATGAAGTAAATAATATCAATAAAGTGAAGTAATAATTCCCGGGTCTACTAATATATCCAGTCAAGATTCCTATAATCATCCTTCCATATTGGATTGCTTACAACACTTTGAAAAGCAGAATGTAAGTATTTATATTTATTATTGTCATTGAGTAAATTAATAGAATGTAATAGCTGAACTACACTGGTGTGAATTTGAATCGAATCCAAACGAATCCAATAATTTTTTTTTATTATTTTTCTCGATCAGATCGAAAAATATATTTCGTCGACATTCGCCTCAAAATGTTAATATATAAGTTTGGTTGTGAATCATCAAAAACGGTCATTAAAATTAATTCACTGAAAAAAAATTAGCTTTAATATTTCTGTAGTAACCTTGGATGCCAGATATCCACATCCAACCTTTTAAATTTTGTACGAAATTTGGTGTATTTCGTATGGAATGGACGATAGATTGTTGATCGATCATTTTAAAATCTACACTTTGATTTTTTCGATAGAACAGCGGACACTTAACAGGTGATGATTGTACGGAATTACTTATACTATTACTGCGAGACATTGTTATCGCCACCTCATCTTTGCTTAACGATTCTTTGAGCCGATTTTCCAATTCAATTTGTTACAATTCGGAGAGATCCGGATCGCTCAGATCACCGTACGATGATTCATTTAAAGCGGACGAGTTGTCAATGGACCGTTTAACAAATACCTACATCTTCCAATTGCTTATCGGCTAAATATATTTTGGTGAAATTAGTGTAGCCAACCGGACATACGGGATCCGATGAACTGATTACCTATTACATGTCTTCGCTGTAATTTCACTAAGTCGACTAATAATTCTATTCGGATCACTTTCCTATTTAGGGCTAAAGAAAGACTGTCCTGGAAGCTCTGTTCAGTAAACTCGGGACTTTGTATGATTTAATTTCTGTACGTGGAAAATGGAACTCAATGGCCAAGTACAAAATAATGATAACTGCTAAAAGTATGTCGCCGTAATGAACGAGGCACTCACAATCGATTTATTTCATTCAGCTGTGCGATCTATAGCATGTGGCGCAACTTAAGTGTGGGATTAGAAGCAATTTGAGCAAGTCTGGCTCTAATTCCACAGAGCAGGGGCATCGGACATAAAAAAAATGATTCAAAAAAGTAGTAGGTTCAAAGAAACTCTCGCTTTTCGCATCGTTAGAGGATGAAGGTATGGAAATGTTTGACGGATCCTCAAGAATACAGCCCGGCACATCTACCGCTGCTAAAAATGAATTAAACCTCGGTATTATAAAATATCAATTGAATGATTCGCAGAGTTCACCAATTTGGCCAAACATATCACTCTCGGGAGCAATATGATGCAGCTCTGAGCCTGAGCATTGCAAAATTACAACATCTCAATTTGGCTCGTTTACAATATTTCCGCATCTCATTGTTCTATATGCGTGAAGTTGTTGGCCGCGTGATCGATCCAACACTTCAAAATCGGCAGAAAATTGGGTTATTCGGTTAGGATTAGCTTTGACAGACGCTAAACAGGCTAAATCTACAGCAATCCATACGAGAAATAACGATTAAGTAATTGCTGCTGTAGATACCGATACCGAAGATGATGAGTCACTTTCGTCAGGCCGTGGTTTTACGAGTTCTATATGGCGTTGGGAAGTGATAATGGTATTCTATCGTACCACAATTGCTGGTTAATGGGACCTTTGATGCAAGTTTTCGTAATCCACGTTAGTAGCCTTAAAATTTAGCGTTTGCAGTCAGAACACGTCAGACGGGTTCACGGAGAATTTCGCGCGCCCTGCCTCCAGCTTTAATTAAGCTAAAATTTATAAGGAGCCAAATCAGTCGAATATAGTGAGTGGTTGATGGTTAAAATGCCATTTTTGGTCAAGAACATACTGCGAACACACCTTCCTTCCTTTACACCGATGCTTAACTAAATTTCCATCTAACGCAATGAAGATTTCGGCTCATTTTTTTGGAATTCACGTTTCAATTTCAATGTTTTTTTAATGATCACGGTCGATTTTTACCCGCCCGACTCGACTTTATTAGATTCTTTTTTGAAAAATTGTCTGTAAAAGAGGACGATGGTTTTGTTACAAATTGATTACTTCAAAATATACCTCCTTTGGTTAGTTATAGGATTTAAAATTGATGTTAGGCAGTTAGCCTCTTATCATTATTTCTCTTATCATAATATTTATACTGCCCGTCAAATGATAAGAGGCAATCACGCAAGACTATTTCCAAGTTGTCTCTTATAATTTACGTGTACACAAGCAGCGAAATGTGTATACACGAAAGTCATTGGATTCGTTTCGATTGGAATCGATGCCACTGTAGTTTAGCTATAAAATCGCAAGAAAATCGCTAACAATGTAATATTTCCATTTAGATTTTTCATGGCGAAGACAGGCGCTGAAAGACAAAATAAGTATAAGATTTTGCATAAACATGACGATTCCGCAAAGGAACTTCGAAAGAAGATGAATAAAACCTACAGGGATAAGGTCAAAGCTACAGATTCTATTTCTCAAGCTGAGCAGAGGAAGGAAAAAGCTAAGCTACGAAAGCAGAAGAGCCGCGCTGCCAAACTTGGCCGCGCATATTTGGCTGTCATTGGTATGACAACGGCAAATAAAATTTCGCCGGCAGTAATTTGGACAGCTGTTAAGGGAGGTGGGTGAAAATTTTATAATTTTCAAAATTGATTAACCTCGAAACATTCTAAGGATATATAATCGTCCCCTTAAATTAATTGTTATGGAACGCTTTTGTTAATTCACAATTTATTGAAATAAAAGAAGATATTTTAACATTTTATTTGTTGAATTTTTGTCAGCTACTGCTGTCGATTACTTTGGGTATCACTGTAACGCCTATGTACGCATAATCGCTCGAGATTCAAATGAGTGCATTCATGTGCACATTACAAAATACTAATAGCGGATAGAGAGACAGAGAGTTGATAAAATTAGGTATAAACCGTGTGGTGTGTACTTACTTGTATATACAAAAGCGTACACTTGAATACTTCAATACACACACATAATCAACGCCTAACTAAACTAATGTGACTCTAGTTCCGATTTATATTCGTTGCGAAGAGGTTGTCTTTCGGTTAATTAAAAAAAAAATCGATCGTGAAGATAGGAAAATGAAGCGATGTAAAACAAATTTTAACGCCGCATGGGAATCAGCATATTTCTTTGCCGTTAACGTATTTAACGACCCCGAATGTATGATTTGTAATAAATCTATGACAACTATGACAAAGCACAATTTGGAACGACACTATGCAGCTTTTCATGTGAAAGAGTATGGACATATCCAGGGTGATGCACGCAAGAGTTTGGTTTCCAATTTACGAGCATCATTTGATTTGCAAATGGGAAACACTTTATCTCGAATAAAACGTACGTCAACACCAATACATGCTCTCGCTATGCTGTCCAACGAAAAAAAACGGTTAAATATGTTGGAATCGTTTGAACGAATCAAACACAGCGCACGAATGGCGAATAAAATAATGTTAACAGAAGTAAACATAACAGAAGATATATCGATAAGTAAGTGGGAACATTTTTTTACTAACACTTAAGTGTGTAGCCTCTCATGTTTACGTACGATGGTGTGGTATCATTAAACCCTCGTGAGAGCGCTTATTTACCTATTAAACTCAGAGTATTAGTTTATAAAATATAAAAACTGTGCATGTGTATACATACGGAAGAGAGTATATAACGTGCCGGTTTTATTTTTGGATCAATTGCGTGTCCGTTATATATCGTCTGACATTGTAAGCATCTACCAGTTTTAAGAAAGTATTGGATTAGTAATTAAAAAATTTAAAAAAAAAAATATTTCTGTGATATCCGATTGGATTGCATTTACAACGTCAATTGTTACCTCCGTGACCTAATTGGGAAAAATAGAATTTTCTATTAAAACATGTCATATGACCGACAACGAGCATATATTGAACGGTTAAAGGCTGATCCGGTCAAATGGGAACAGCATAAAGAAAAGGATCGTACAAGGAAGAGGACGTATACAGAAAAAACGAGAATGTATAGTCGGATGAAGATGCGTGCTTATCGAAAACGGAAAAGAGAGGAATTGCAGGAGAGGCAACATCATTTAGTAGGTGGCGTAGGGAACGAACCGTTTTACAAAATTGAACGTAATGGTAACTAGATGTAATAATTTTAATTCAGGATGGTTTTGGGCTTACAATGATATTTATTTACGAGGAAAGGACGTTGGGCTTGACTAAGAATATGTAAAAATTTTAAAATAAGATTTTCGGGGCCTCAAGGCCCCTAATATAAGTTTTCAAATCATTTTAGAAATATAATAAATTTCTATCGATGCAATTTGCATTAATTTAATTGTCTGCTATTTAATTATTATTTATTAAATTGTCAAAATCACTAATCTACGTACTTCTCGATGCGAATTTTGTTACACAAAAATTGTAGCGGACGAATGGGTAAGCTGGGTCGTTTTGACCCGTCTAGCTACTACGGACCATTTTTAACTTATTTTTCGAACTTTTCCCGGCTTTTCTCCGTGTTTTTCACTTTTCTCTGCACTTACGAGGATTTTATCTGACTTTTCTAGACTTTTCCTGACTTCTGCTAACAATTTACGAGTTTTTCCGACTTTTATGTGAGACTTTATTCTGTTTCCATTTTTTGCCAGTATTTTCTCGACTACTTTCTATAAATCTTCGACTGCTCCAGTTTCTTCATTTTTTTCTGTACATTCGCAGATTTTCCCTGTCTTTTCTAGACCGGACTTCTGTTAACATTTTACCAGCTTTTCTGACTTTTATGTCAGATATTATCCTGTTTTCATTTTTTGCCGGTATTTTCTCGACTACTTTCTATCTATCTCCTTATTATTTTAAATTTAACGAATTTTTCTTGCATTTTTTCCGTCGCTTCCCTGCTATTTCCCAACTTTTCGATTAATCTGATTATTTTTTTGCTTTTTCGGTACTATACCGAATTTACTTCGACTTTTTTGAGGCCTTTTCAGAAATATCTGGAATTCAACAGTTTTTTTTTTTATTTTTCTAGAAGTTTCTACCAAATTTTCCCGACATTCAGAGTTTTCGAAATTTACACACCGTTTTTCCGTATTTTGTCATTACTGGGCGACCTATAAAATTTCTGGCAGCACGTTCAAGGATACAGTTAAACTACCTATTCGACCCATTTCTGCAGAGTCCCTGTTATTTGGCAGAATTCCATTAGAGTAGATAAATAGATAGATAAATAAGCGGGTGTGGCAATAACTGCCCAGTAACCATTGCAGCCACCAATGGGCTTATTGTGGCATCCCGATAAGTATTAATTAGGTCTAGTCAGCTTTGTACTGGCCATAAAG
>JANTOP010012073.1:0-14999 GCA_027564815.1 Symmerus nobilis | reverse complement strand
TTCTTTCAATTTGTAAAGATCCAAGAGTGATCCACCGATAATTTTAAAAATTTGGAATTTAATTCAATTTATTTGTAAATAGGGTTTTCAACGGGTTTATGAGGATATGGCCGATATTGTATTGGATGTACCATTAGCTTACATAATATTGGATCGCTTTGTTGAGCGATGCAGTCGGGCTGGTTTCTTGTCTGATAAGACAATCAAAAATATGCCATTGAGGTAAGTGCCTATTATACTGATACTATTTTAATACATATCAAGTAAACAAAAAACAAATTGATAAAACGTAAAAAAAAAAAAGAAAACAAAATTTGGCACTCGTAGAAGAGTTTTATTTTTACATTGTGGAAAAATGTGCTTTTTTTGTCCTCTATTTTTTTTTTTTTTACTGTTCCAACCATTTAAAAACCAAATATTGTTTATTTTTGGTTTCACTATCTTATCGACTACTCAATTCGTATACACGGCAAAAATGAACAGAATGTTCCAATTATGTAGGTCTCTTCTGTTCCATCATTCTGTTCACATCCTGATTTGTCTGCTTTTACAAATTTGTAAGGAAACATGAGAAACCCTTATATAAATGAGAAATCTCGGGCAAGAAATAGTAAGTAGGAAAAGGTCAAGAGATAGGAAATTGAGATTTTTCCCAAACAACATAAATGGAAGAGTTTGTCTTGGAACAATTCTCTTTACTTTGGTCCGATATATTTGAATATCTTTTTCTGTTTATTCCAATTCTTTTTAAATTACGCATGTGTACGCCGCTCTTATAAACTTATTTATTTGCCATTCAATTACTGCGAATAGGAATTAATATAAATTTATTCTAATCAATTATTTATAGCCAAAGCCACTATATCTTTCTTGTTTATTGCATATAAATAAAACTATAATATTGAACACACATTTATAAAATTGATTATGAAACTTGTAATAATTGAAAAACAGTAAATATTTTGAGAAAAAAGCGAAAGTAAATGAACAACGTTGTAAATTCTGTAACATATTAAAAAATAAAAAAAATAATTTGTCTAAGGTTATATGGTTGTTGAACTATTGTGATGATTATTCAATTGAGATGAATATTTTTTTTCTTTTTATAAATAAAGGTGGGCAACTTTTTGCTATCTCTAATCGAGATAATGTATAATTTGTAAGCGGGTTTATTAATAGTAAGGCTTGAGGCCGAGATATCAGGCAGATATGTTGTACAAAAACTATCAAATTTAATTCGTTAGATCTAAAATTGGGTCAGAGGTAAATGAATTCTATACAAAACTGAACCGAAATTACACCTGACTACTAGATAACAATTATGGATATTTTGCAAAATAATAGATATATGTATATCTAATGTACTTCGATTCAATAAAATTACATAATTAATCTTATCGATATTATTTGTGTTCGGCAAAAACTGGTGAAGGAGTTTTATTTTCAATATTTATTTTTACGTCTTAAAACCAGTTATGTGTTTATTTCTTAAGCCAATTAAAACAACAATGACATACCTAAAACTATTGCTTGTTACAACTAGAATGGTTCATAATAAAATAGAAATATCCCAATCATCGTTTCACCCGTCAAAAATGACGGGCTGTTTAATTAGACCATTGACTTTAGAGAGAAGTAAGCCCAGCCCGCCTGTGCACAATCTTCTCATTAGATAATTGCAGTTCATTAAATTGTAGAGTACATATCTATCTTATCAATGTGATTCAATACAACAAGATTATCTATATATTACTATCTACTGGTGGATTAGTACTTCATATTAATTGCACAACCTGTTATCGGTTATGGTCTACAGAAGTTATTAAGCGTAATTTATTTTAATACGGTTTAGTTGTTATTTATTTCTGTTCCAAGATCTTGTCATTTGGTTGCCTACAAATACTGAGAATTTAGTGTTAACTTTTAAATATTTAATTATATTAAAAATTTAATTATATTTTGATTTATTTCAGGGGTCGCAAACGCTTCGTATCGGAAGGCGATGGTGGCCACATTAAATCGCACACTTTTTCCTTACATTATGATTAAAAGGTTACAATTGCGAATGGCTCTATGCAGACACAACAAAATAAATGAACTATAATCAGGAAATTAATATTACATTTAATGATCGATAATATGAGAATTATTTGTAGAATTATTCATTTCCTTTTTGTTTTATTGAGAGAAAACTGAATTAATTTTTGATAAGAACTAATGTGGTTATGTTTTAAAAGAAGAAGTTGTAAAAGTTATACCTCAACTATGAAGAAAAAATATATAAGTCTTTTTTATTCGAAATAAAAAAAAATATAATCTTTTCAAATTTTATTAAAATGTAATAATGTTGATATTGCTTGGAAAAGAATTTAATTTGTTTTAAGCAACTTTTCAAAACAATGAAATTTTTAAGATAGTCTAAATCTTCTTCTAAAAGAAGAAACTACAAACAAATAAATTAATTACAATTGGAGAAAATTTAAAAAGTAATAATATAAATTAAATAAATTAGAAAATTGTGTATTAATTAATTGGAAATGAAAGAAAATATCGATTAATTAAAAAAATTTTAATTGAGATGTAAATTAGAAACATCTCGAAATTATTATGGAAATTTAATTGGCAATTATTTAGTTAATTTTTATGTAGTAGTAAAGTTGATTTAGACTACTTTTTATTCATTTTTCGATTAGATTTTAAGTTTATCGTTTGTATGAGTTCGTATGAATTATCGATTTTCTTACATGAATATTAAAAATAACATTTATTAAATTTATTTGTATTAAAAGAAGAATTGAAAAAAAATTATTATAATATCGTCCGTTGGATTAAAGTTCATTTATCTAAATTGAAAAAAAAAATCTGAAAGCATCGTGATGAATTGATATTTTGTATGTTCGTCAAATTTTTTATTAAATATTTTATATCATTCCATGTTACTTCAAATAATCAATGTTTGTCGTAATTGAATTTAAATGGGTAATTGTTTAAAATTTAATCGGCAGTAATTTGAAATAAAAAAAAAATTGTTTGAAATTTGAAATTAAATTTTTTTTGGAAAATATCATCGGTGCTTTAGACAGAAACGAAAAGAAAGAAAATCATTTCTATTTTAGTTTTTTTTTTATGAAAATTGTTTAATTCCTAATTTATAAGTTGCTTTTAATCGAGTTTTTTTTTTTGTATAATTATATTAAAAAAAAACAAGTTAATAAAAACATAACTTTATATGATGAAAAGCGTCTTTATACGATAAAAAACGTCGTCAGGGCCCCTTATTACAAGCTTTTACGATTGCGGAGAATCTGATTTTACAATGGAACTTGGAATAAAAACAAATGCAGAATTTGTAAAAAGTATTTTTCAAATGAACCAACTAAAGCGAAAATTGTAGCTAGAACTTGTCAATGAGGATAACGGAGAGATCATGAAGTTTTGAACACGCAAATTTTGGGTAGATGAGAAAATAGACGGAGGGGGGGGGGGTGATTTTTCATCGATTCCATGACGAATGGTCATGGATTAACAATCCATGGCTCTTTGCAGGGTCATGGATTAACAATCTCGATGTACGGGGTTCAATCCCGAATGAGAGCGTAGGTTTTCGATCATCTATTTTCGTGAGCCGTTCATGTCCGTTGAATCTGGAAATATTAAAATATCTCATAAGTAAGCAATGTTTGAAACCGTTGAATTAAAAAATTAAAAAAAAAAGTCGAATGATTTTAACAAACCACCCACCTAGTATCATAGCTAGAAGTTTTAGTAATTGTATTATTGCACACACACCCCGTCTCATAGTTTTGATATCCCGGATTCGATTCCCTCTCAAAGCAAAAATCTCTCCTTTGAATTTTCAAATGTTGGGTAGATGAGCAAAATAGACGAGGAAATTCATTTTTCTTGATTTATCCTGATTTTTTGATTTTCCAAGGGGTTACCCTTGCCTCCTTTTTCTGAAGTTGGTCTTACGAGGATGCGCTTTGGCACGAAGACGGTCCATATCCCGGGGAAGCATTCCCTGGAATCCTGGTCCGGGACCTCCTCGCCCTTCCCCACAATCCACGTTTTAAAACACGGATTTCCCGATTTTCGGAGGCCCAGATGACCCTGAAGGAGCAGGATTCTCCAATGGAAATAGGGATCACCAAGTAGCCCCATCTTTCATCTATCCATTTCAGGTGAAAAGTCCTTGGATATCCTTCTCCTTCCTCCTGAAAACAATTAAAGTCCCAAACCCTACACCGAAATCGACGATTTTCGGTCTGAAAAAAGGTCCTCTATTTCCGGAACCGTTAGGAATATTGATCCCAACGTGCCATTGAATGGAAGAAGGACTCTTGGGGATTCATCTAAGACCAACTCTGGGTACAGATCCTTTGGAAGAAATGGGCGTTCTGGGACAATCTTTGAAAGTCGACAAATAAATTAATTTCATCAACTTCCAAAGCTAATATCTCCGGAACCAGAAGAGATACGAAGATCATGTTTAAGTCGCTGAATGATCCACCATGAATTAAATATTAAAAATTTTATTTGATCCAAATCCCTACAGAATCTTCCGAGATACAGATTTTCAAAGTACACCCTACATTTGGATACACTTTTTATATTCCCCGCTCCAGATCTGCAACCACAGGACTTACAGAGCAACTGATTCGATTTTTAAAGTCCACGTTAAGTGTGTTATCATGGGCCAGAAGGAAAATCCCGAAATCCAAAAAAAAATCATTTTTCGGTTTTTTGGAACTTTTTTTCCAGATCTCAGCTCCTGGACTAGATAGAGCAAAACGGTTTTCGGCGAAGTGGGCAGGCATGGTTTTTAAGACCTTTGGCGTTTATCGCATCCCGATATTCCTATTATTAAGGGATCTGATTTTAACATTTTTTTCGGTAATATCTCGAGACCCACTCCTAGAAATAACTTGTTCTGAACGAAATCGCCCTCCTTAAATAATTATCTGTTGTTGGAGACCATATATGGACAATTCTTAAGTGGTTTGACTGATAAAAATAATTTATACCTTTTACAATAATACCTCATTTGAACCATGTATCATTAAATTTTGATAAGTGGACCCCACATATTCAATTTTCAAATTTTAATTTTATTAATCCATGAAAACTTAAATAATTTTTGAGATACTAAGATAATTTTATGAGAAGATTTCTTTATCTCTACCAACTTTTATTAATTTTTATTGAATGTTTTCCGCGATATTCAATCGAAAATTTTACTGCTTAACTGGTTATCTACCAACAGCTTCAAGCAAATATCCAAAATATAAAAATAAATATTGTATGACCAGCGGCTATATAACCAAATACTGGACAACCAGCGGGCATAAATATTGGCAACCAGTGTGCAAGGTAAAGTGGTCATAGCTTCTAAATGGACGGTCCAATTAATCAGTTCAAAAGATTGAACGAACTGGCACGCACGGAATTGTTGATAAATTAATAGGAGGGTTTCAAAAAATAAAACTACTCAAATTCCAGAAGTAAAATCTATAGAACGGGACATTGTATATAGACAGATAAATATAGCCGATTTCTTGATCGGTTTTCAATTAAATACAGCTAGAATTATTTATTTAATATATTTATTTTTTGAATTAACTTTAATTGGTGTATAATATAATAATGCTGCAATCTATTACATAGTTAGTTGTATACTTTCGGACCTTAAATTATTTTCTGTTTTAGGCTATTTAATTTTTGTCTACAAAATTGCCCACTGTTTTTAAAGAAAAAATTATGAATAAAATACTATTTAATAATAGTTCCATAGTTTCAACTATTTAAGTAACTAATAAAAAAAAAAGAAATGAGCTCAAATAAATGATAAAAACGTACACCTTAAAAAAATAAATATATTATATAATAGAAAAATAAATAAAAATAAAAACGAATCGAAAATTTCGTTATAAAATAGGGAAAGTAGATTAAAATTTACTATTTTTATTATAAAGAATTATTTTTGAGGCCTGTATTTCCCATTTAAAAAATTGTGTATATAACTATTTCGAAGTATTTATTCATTTTTATTATTGGTAATATATTTTTACAAAAAATATCGAGAACATGGAATGAAACTAAATTTATTATTTTAAATCGTATTCGATTGCAATAAATGTCAACAGGAAAATAAAAGCCATCAATGATTTTAGATTAGAATAACGTTTGGAAATTTCTAAATGCAATTTGTAACCTAAAACTTCTATCCAAAAGTTAGATTTACAAAATTTATTTATTACTTAGTTTTTATAGAAAAAAATTTTTATGATCAGAATAGTTAATGACCATTTTCGACAAAGTTTTATGTAATTAATTTGAAAATAATTAATAAATTTATTATTTTCTTTCTCATCTTATTTTAATATATTTATTGTAAAAAGGCCACAATTATTGAGGCTGTTCATAAATTATAATCGATCTATGAAAGAAGTTCATTTACCTCCTTTCCTATATCGGTCATTAATTCATGAACATTCCCTAGTTTTCTTATTATTATTCTAATTAATTTAATATGTTTTCAAATGATAATAATATAATTTGTATCGAATATAAATTTCCTCAATTAACTCGTTTCTAACATTATTTTATTCCCACTAAAAAAAAACCTTCAATTAGATACCATGATTCGGTCAGGCGTTAGCATTTTAGATATTATTCTTTGACCCTTCATATTGTATCGATTCTTTTATTTCATTTCATATACTTATTTATTAGAACAGAAAATATTTTTTAATATAAAATTAATAACCAAAGAAATTATTTTTTATAATGGCAGAGTAGCAAAAATATATATTTAAATGTTTTATTTTAATAATATGTTTTGTAGTCGTTAGTTATTCACTTGCATTTTTGATTTTAATTTTAATGTATTATCTTATACTAATTTTAATTGATTGAATTCCATTCGATATTCCAAATTGTATTCTGTATTCCTTTAAATCTCACATGCCCCATAGGTTTAAATGAATTATCGAATGCCTACCGTTATTAACAAAATTAATATTAAAAAAAAAATGTTTTCCCTTTCACATTACTAAAAAAAAATTATATACTTATATATAAATATATATTTCAATAATAATTATGTATCATGTAGTTTATGTAATTTAAATGATTCTGATACTTAACAAACAAAAAAAAATCCAATGCAACGATTGGAAGCCGGACACCAAACTCTATATAATGGGCAAAACATGCTGCCCACACTTACTGTCTTTGTTGAAAAAAATAAAAATTTTTTTTACATGTTTTCAAATTGATCAACCCTACGCTTTGTATTTCCCTTGCGAATTTCACGCAATGTCTTATATTTGTCGCGACCTTGGCGTACATTCTCTCGATGTATTTTATCGTTCACTGTCTCCTTAGTTTCATCACGCGATTGAGCTAAATCTTGCTTCAAAGCCTACAAAATTAAAATATTATATTAATACAAGAAACAACAAGTAGCCACACCAAAACGAAAAATAGCTGATAGTTTCAATTCAAAAATTAATTCTGAGAGTTACCAACTTGCAATTAGTAGCCCAAATTATGATCGCTAAAATAGCATGGAATCAGTTCGCAATATTAAACAACAACTGTCTCCTAAAAAATATATCAGGGACTGAAATTTGATATCGTAATACCTCAGATAGGAACTCCCAAACGGATGGTCCAATTAAATATATTTTTCTAGACCACAATATGTCAATATGCTTCTTTAAGGTTAATAGAATTAAGCATTAAGCGTAACATCCAAAATTCCAAATAAAATCACCCACAAATTTGCCGTATTTACGATTAATAAAAGATTTATGTTATTGAGTTGGTAGGACCCATCCATGTCCTACCCACGCGCGCTTAGTTCAAGACATTTAAAAAAAAAAGTATTAAATGAAACAATTAATCTTTCCGAGAACAAAATCCTTACGC
Organism: Symmerus nobilis; assembly: GCA_027564815.1. NCBI lineage: Eukaryota > Metazoa > Arthropoda > Insecta > Diptera > Mycetophilidae > Symmerus > Symmerus nobilis. The sequence goes on along the minus strand of JANTOP010012073.1, from coordinate 7,067 downwards.
TTACTGTATGTCTAATTGTGTAAGGTGCTTCGACCTAAGTAGGTTATTGTTTCCTCGAAAATTATTGCAGGTAATGTCTAGGGATGCTCTGCAAATTATCGCCAATGCTAGAACTAACGGAATGTAATAAATTAACTGGTGAAAATTGTTAGGCTCAAAATATATTAATTTAATCAACCATTAGTTGTAGAAATCTGGGATATTGATGAAAATAATTAACTAACAGCCTTCCGGAGAATTAATTTCCGGAAAATTGCATTGCCAGAAGTTTAGTAACTCTCTGAATTTGTATAAAAACCATTAGTATCATTTAATATTTTATTAAGTACGATGTATGAATCCGAATAAGACATGTGATTATTAGTTACCTTCAATTGATCGTGTAAACGTTCACTACGCTCAGCTAATGTACGTCTATCCTCAACTGGATCCTTAATATTTTCATCCGTATCCAAATCTCTTGATACATCTCCGCTATTATTATCACCGTTTGTCATTTCCTCATCGTCCTCAGTAATATGATGATGTTTCGGTGTTGTGTTTGCAGCTAACAAAGCAGCAGCAGCTTCCTCCTATTCGTTTTTTTTTTAATTTTGAATCAAACAGTATATAAAATACACATTTATTTTCATTATACCTGTTTACGACGAGCTTCCTCGACCTCTTCTTGTAATCGTTTCGTTTCGCTATCCTTCACATTGACTTCATCTTGGATACGTTGCACTTCAGCCTGCTTGGCTTGAATTTCCTCTTCCAATTTGAAACGTTCGGCCGCCTCCATATTCTTGGCGTCCTCCAAACGCTGCAACATCGCTTGCAATTCCTTTTGACGCTGTTCTAACTCATCCTTAGCCGCTTGCAATTGTCGCAATTGTTCCTCCAAGCGACGAATCATATCTTGTGCCTCAACCAAATTGGCTTGGGACCGTTCCATCTCCTCTTGCATGGAACGTAAACGATCTTCATATTCTTGTTGCTTACGTTCGGCACGTTCACGGGCGGCCTGCGCCAATTGTAATTTTTCCCGTTCTTGTTGCTTCACATTCTTCTCTTCTTTTGCCTGTGCCTTCATCTGTTGCACATCAATTGTATCTGGTTTACGGCGTCGCATATACAGCTCATGATTGCCCATACACAATGCCAATATACGTTTATTGATCCGAACGCGTGGTGCAAAGAACACGAAATCCGGTGCTTTCTTATCGATTGGCTTAATGATAAATTTACGATCGTTAAATGATATGTTCCGTATTTCGGACCATGGAAAACCGATTTTCGGTGTTAGCTTATCATCTTTCTCATAAATATTTAGGCCTAGTGCATCAACGCCCAACCATAATTCCGTACCCTTCTTGTTACGTATCTCAAAATAATTGACACCATACATTTCCAGGTCTTGAGCAATTTTCAAGTATTCCATCATTGCGTCGTCACGTAACATACCTTTATGCTCCTGCCACCATGTCATTATTGAATTTTCCCATTCATCTTTGGACATTTTATGTTGATCGATGACCCGTTGCGGTAATAGTCGATCGTTTGTTAGGAAGCCAGCATTGTGCAATGATTTATTGTAGTCACCGTGACGCGCTTGGACGGCGTACGAGGCCAACAGTACTGATGTTTCTGGCGGTGAATATATCTCATCGGATAGTATTGCATTTTTGACTTGTAAATAGAATAAACGTAACGTTATGTCTTGGATCAATTCTTCGGCAACATCTTCCGGATAGAATTTTGCACGGAATTTAAATTGTAATGGATTCTCCTTTTTAACATCCTGGTTCATTACCTATATATTCAGAATATTTGATTATTATCATAAATTGAATATTTAAATTGGATTCAGGAATGAATGCATGATATCAAATTTTTTACTGTAACCACTTCTTCCATAATAATAGCACAATTTGGCGAAATTATTAATTAATTTTGATTTTGGCATTTAATTGTGCGATTATTGTATAGAATCCATATATACCAATTAACGTACCCAATGTGAAAATGGCATAGACCCTGTCTGGTCCAAAAATGATTGCATTTAATGTTTAAATAAAATATATGAAATATGTTTTTATATATAATTAAATTGGTAATAGGCAAAATACCCATTTCCAAGTACAGCTACCTAAAGTGGAATTATATAAAATTGTACCCTTACCACTGACTTACAGTGCAAGAATCGATTTTCAATCAATGGTCCATATTTATTAGTTCATTGAACACAATATATTTTGTACAATCAATTTGATTAGATTTCTATTTTTCTATTTTCAATTTAAATCGCTCTTCGATGTGTATCTTTTCATTTAAATTAAAAATAAGTATAGAAAGTTGTCTATATATTGATTTTGTTCATAAATTATCGATTATAAAATAAAATAATAAAATTATAAATATTACAAAAATCCATCAGCATTCTATAGACCCATATAGATCCAGTTCATGGTCAGATCATGAAGTCTATAAATTGTAATCGAAAGGTCGATTCGAACAAACATGAATATAATAAATAATTCATGTTTACTTACCAAATCATCACCATCATCACCATCGTCGTCATCATCCACCGAATTGCTCGATTGATGATCACATTGTCGATTGTGGAGCCTTTTACTTAGCCGTCTTACATTTTTTACAGCCGAACACAATAGACCTTCGGGCTAAGATTAGATTCATTCATTCAAAACGAGACATTCACACAACGCAAATTTAATTGTAATTCAAAAATTCCATTTTTTTTGTTTTGCATGCAATTTTAATAAAGAAAAAATATTATATTTAATTAATTATATAAAAATAAAAACTTCAATTTCTTGTAGCCTAAATATATATTACGAATTATATTGCTGGCGAGGAATATTTATTTATTTGTTCTACATGAAAACTAATAAGTAAAAAGTAGATTATAGCCAATACTGTACGCGGCGTTTTTTAACTAATCATAGTAGAATCCTGTACGGCAAGCCTTTATGCAGAATAGGCTCTTTTTAAACCAGTAATTTCAGACATAGCGACAAAGGAACATTATTCCGTCTTTTCCGACTGTCCTGAAACTTGTCTTGACTATTGCTAAAATGTTGTCAACATTTTTTTACGTTTCTAGACTTTCAGCAACTTTTTCGTCTGTTGCCAACTTTTCCAGACTTTTCCGGTATTTTTCTGCTTTTCCTACTTATCACAAGATTCTCCTGACTAATCTCGGGTTTCCCGATTTTTATTAATATTTTCTAAACATATTTAACATATTTATTTTCCGAGCTCCTCTTTTTCGACTTATTCCGCGCTTTTTCGGATTTTTTTATTGTGCCTAAATTTCCTCGATTTTAGCCGACATTTACGATAATATTTCCGATTTTCCAGACCTTTGTCTAATGTCCTCAACCATTTCATTAGGGTTTCAGAGTATTCCGGACCATTATTTGTATATTTCCACTTTTGCCAGCTTTACAGCTTTGCCCGCTGTAAGTAGACAGACACAGATATTTTTCATAGCAGTTTAAAAAAATAGAGTAATAACGGAACGGATATTAATTAATAATTTCTTGACTATTTCCGGACACCACCTTCTTTTAATAAGTAATAGTAATAGTAATAGTAATTTCCGTGAAAACAAGTGGGCAGGGGGTTAATAGGAGAATGAACAATGTCACTACAGAATCTGAAAGAAAATAACAACGATTTATTAGATAGATAAGTTCTATTTCTAAATAATTTTCTAAAGCTCATAATTCCACTTCAAGTTTGAATTCATTTCATTTCTTTCGTCCTTTAACTAAATTTGTCAGTGGCCGTTCCATTCCCTCTTGCACAGCATTAAAAATATCTTCATATTCTGGTTGTTTCAGCTCGGCAAGTTCACGGACGGCCATATCCATTAATCTTTGTGCTTCAAACAAATCAGCTTGTGACTGTCCCATTTCCCCCCGCATAGCATATAAACGATCTTTATATTCTTCTTGTTTACGTTCAGCATGTTCACGAGCTGCCTCTAACAATTGTAATTGTTCCCGTTCCTGTTGTTTCTGATTCTTTTCTTCGTTTGCCTCTTCCTTCATCATCAGCACATCAATGGTATCTGGGAGAAGGCGACGTTTATACAGCTCATAATTACCAACACTCATTAACAATATATATTTATTGAAGCGAGCATGTCGTGCAAAGAATACAAAATCCGGTTCGTTCTTATCGATTGACTTAATGAAAAATTTATCATTGATGTACGATAGGTTCCGAATATCGGACCATTGAAAACCGATTTTCGGTGTTAGCTTATCTTCTTTCTGGTAAATATTTAGTCCTAATGCATCGACGCCCAACCATAATTCCGTACCCTTCTTGTTACGAATCTCAAAATAATTAACACCATACATATCCAAATCTTGAGCAATTTTTAGGTATTCCATCATTGCATCTTCACGCTGTATACTCTTATGATCCTGCCAACATGTCATTATTGAATTTTCCCATTCATCGTTGGCCAATACGTGTTGATCGAGAACCCTCTGTGGCAATAATCGATCGTTCGCTAGGAACCCAACATTATGCAACGAACTATTGTAATCACCGTGACGGGCTTGGACAGCGTACGAGGCCAACAGTACCGATGTTTCAGGAGGTGAATATATCTCATCCGATAATATTGCAGTTTTTATTTGTGAATAGAAGAATCGTATCGTTATGTCTTGGATCAATTCTTTGGCAACATCTTCCGGATAGAATTTTGCACGGAATATAAATTTTATTGGATTTTCCTTTCTAAGATGTTGTTTCATAACCTGTCGGTAATTGGAGGGGGCCGATAGAAATGACAACATTATTATACTTTAATCATTTTAAACATTTAAATGCTTAAGGATTTATGCGTGATTTAAAATCTCTATTAATATGATGACTAATTCCAAAGTAATGGTACGATTTGGACATTTGGACATTTATTTTTTAAAAAGCCAATCTTTATTTCAATATATTGCCGTCACCTACATGTATGATTTATATATAATTCAAACTTTCAGCCTTTGGAAGTGTGGAAAAAACCTATTCACAAAATCAGAAACTAATCGTAAATAATTCAAAAATATTGTTGTAATTTTTCAATTCTTTCAAAACTTATAGGGAATCGATTATAATTTTAAATCGGTCAAACCAAAAAGGTCTCAACTAATGGTGTATCGGCTGGAGCAGTAGTTTTCTCCTCATGAACCCGGTCTTAAAAATATGTTTACCTCTGGGAAAATATTATTCCATATTCCAAGCGGAGATTATGTTGATTTTGATGAGAACCGAAACACTAATAAGCGATAAGTACATTAACAAAACATGAAATTCAGCATACTTTAAATATAGATTAATATTCGATTGTAATCAAAGTCTAATATGCTTTGGTCGAGACATAATACCCCTAAAAAAAGGTTGATATCCCTGGTTGATAATTCCCCTAGGTTGATGATTTTTAGTAAAATTATTATCATAATTTTCAAGGTAAGTATACAGATGTCAATACATTTTGGCACCGACGGTTAAGCATTGGGCATTTCTATTAAAAGTAAAACAACTGAAACTCGAGCAGTGAATAAATTTTCTTTTTTACCATAGATGGGTGAAAAGTTACGGAAATAAACACCGATTGGGATGATATTCTGGAAGAAGACCAAAAACAGCCACCATCGAAGAAATGAGCGTAAAATGTAATGATCTGGTTTTGGGAAACTCTAGGTTCGAAAGCGCATGATATAACTACCACAGGCTTATCAAATGTGAAATTACATTATTATTAGGCATTTCGTCAGGCTGAAATATTAGCCGGGATAAGGAGGTCAATTAATGAATTATTTATAATTTTAAATATAGGATGGTGAGACCGAAGTGTTTGTTAAATGTCATTATTTTTATCATTCCAAAAAAAAATCGCTGGGCCCCTATATTAAAATTTCGTAATATTTGCAATAACAATTAAAGTTAATAATAAATAATTAATTAATATTAACGTCATAATATTTGTTGGGAAATTATATATTGTATTTTAATTAAATTTAATGAATTATTAATAACATTTATTACAAAATGTAAAGACATAATTTCTAAATTATTTATTATAAAATAGTTTTTATTAAATAATTATAATAAAAATATATTATTAAAATAATTAAAGATGAAAAACAAAATTGAAAACAAAAATTAAAAATAGATTATATTTTACTTTCAACCATTTTTTTTTAACTCAATTTACTTCCAAACTTTCGAAGACATCTCGTCACAGTCAAATTTTATGTGTTGAGTTTAGAAAATATTAAAAATATTTTCATATTCACATTTGGAGAAAAATTAATCTGCTAAAATTTGCTTACATTCAATTTTCACTAGTGTTAATGAAAATATTCGCAGATTATCTAGAACAGACGTGGGAAACCTACGGCCCGCGGGCCGCCTGCGGCCCAATCAAACGATTCAATTGGTATGGGGAACCATATGCTGACCCGATTAATATTTTTGTAAAACGAAGAAAGTTGTTTGTAATACATAAGAAACTTTTCGTAGGAAACTAAGAACTATTTCCTAAATCAGTAAAAATCAAGTTTAAATCAAGAAAATTCAAAATTGGGTCAGTTATACATTTCTTATTTCCATTTATAATTAAAATTTAGAATATAATTAGAAATTAGAAATATGGAAAATGATCGACTACCCGGGAAAAAAAATTCAGCCAAATTAGATGAACTTTTCTTAAAAAAATTTGGAATTGAAACATCTCTGTTTCAATTATTCTGGCGATTTACGAACAGATTTATACTGGGAAATAATCAATTTAATTTTTTCGAGACTTCTCCCTGAATTTCTTAATATTTCCGGTAATTTTCCGCCTAATTTTTCCCCCATAATTGGACTGTTTACCGAATCATTTTGATTTTTCCCCCACTTTACTTTCCTTAATTTTACTGACTTTCCGTAATTTTTTCAATTAGGGTAGACCGGGGCACGTTGTCACACATTTGGTCTTAAGATTTTTGTATTTTTTTCCTTCAATATTTGAGAAAGCTAAGGCACACCAACGTTTCGAGTAAACCCTT
>JANTOP010012062.1:0-15000 GCA_027564815.1 Symmerus nobilis | reverse complement strand
ATATGATGTACCGGGGGTACACTATTTGGGTCACGTTCGCTAAATAGTGTACCCAGGTACATTATTTGGGGGGGGGGTACACTATTCGGGGACGTACGGTATATCATTTTATTTACAACTTAAAGCTTTCGCTGAGGTCGTAAGTTTACGAGGAACTTTTGTCGGAATATTGTGAGTTTCGATTCAGTTAATTTAATTGGATAGAAAATACGTTTCAATGCGAATAAAATTATGCCCCAAACCCAGAGCATTGGTTAAAGGAAGAAACGTTTTAGTTGAGAATTAGATAATTTAACGGACATAGGAAAATATCTTTGAAATTGGGAAATTTTTTTAAATCGAAAAATTTATAATAGGATTTTTATTATTATATCGAAATTTAGGACCTTAGGACTTGTAAATTAAGGGATTACTTATCCCAATAAAATTTTGAGGCAATTCCTTACGGTAATTTTCTCATTCTCATTTTAACCATTGAAGAAAATGTCGATGAATTTCGAAATTTCCGAGAGACAAAAAAATTTTGAAAAATCTGATTATACAATCGGGGTAATTCTATTAATTAATAAAAAAAATTTGATTATGATGAATTGATCCTAATTTTAGACCATCGCCTTAATTAATTAAACCTTAATTATAAGAAAAAAAAATAACCACCTGGTTTTAAGGCGTACAAAAAACAACAAATAAAAAATTCAATAAAATCAATCGATTTTTGTTCCTAATTAATGGATTTGCGACTTTGAAAGTTGCGACTACTTTCTGGGTTCTGACTAATCGGTCGGTAATTTATAGCTTTAGAATGGATATTTCAACAGCTTCAACACAGGCAGTGCCCCTTCAACAAATTTCTAGAACATCAGATTATCGGCCAGAAAAGAAGTAGTTGATTGGTAATTAATTAATTATTATGAGTGAAATTTAATAATTTTTGGACAAATTTTTACAAAACTCTCGAAAGCTTACCGAAATCTTTTAATTAAAATTTTTTAATATTTATTTCAATGTTCACTTTTTACCTGATTAATTTAATTCTAATCAAATCTAAAATGTCCTACAAAAGCTTTTCGAAAATTTAAAAGCTCAAACAGAGCTTTAAGTTTGGAATATAACTTGATAGGCAATGAAATCTATTTGACATCTAAATAATTTTACTGTCCCGAAATTTCATATTTTCTGAAAAAAAATTAGCTCATCGAAAGCTCTTAATTAAAATTTCATTTTCTTTATTTTTAAATCCGTTTTTCATCGGAATAATTAAGTTGTAATCAAATTTAAAATTTTTGTGCAAAAGCTTTTCGAAAGCTTAAAAGCTCGAATAGAGCTTTAAGTATGGAATCTAAAATAAATATATAGATGATAATATTATGTTAAGTTCATACAATTCTGCACACCTCATTGAGATATTGACTGCACGCCGCTGGTTTAGATAAGTTTGACTAGGAAATTGTACTACAGTATTAGACTAATGCTAATACTTTATTGTTATGTTACCAGTGTATGTGAATTTCTTAGTTTATCAAATTTAATGAGAATTCTAATAATTCAGAATTTTTTTAAAAATCAGGATTGGAAAAAAAAATCAGGAAGTAAAAGTAATATTAATTGTGAAGTTTTTTAAATTTTCTGGTTGAAATTTTTCGATTTCTATGAAATTTACTGATTTCCATTCGATTTTCTAATTTTCATTTTCATGAAAATCAGAAAATTTATCGAATGAATTTTTCAATGAATTTTAATGAATTTCACAAATGAAATTCACAAAATTTTCCAATTTGATATCATCCACAAGTTTAATCGAAATAGTAAAATTTTCTTATTTTCTTATTTTCAGATTCTCTCCAAATTTTTGAATTTCTTATAAAATTCAATATCATAAAATTTTAGAATTTTAATTAAATTCAACTATGAATTAATACTTGATTAAGTAATATTTTTCAAATATATTTTAGCACGAGTAATTTTTCTTTTCGGAATTTTCCTTTTCCTTTTGTGTTAAGGACTGAAGTTTTCAAGGATATGTCTTAGGGGAAGTTTGACTTAGGATGACTTAGGTTTAAGCGTAGTTAGTTCTATTATGGAAATTGAAATATATTCAACAAATTCCTTTTTTAAATTAAAATAATATTTAAAATATTGAAACAATTTCATTACAGACGGAAAGCATTTATCATCCATATCCTTGGAGCCATTCCCAATATATATCGAAAGTAGTACAGATGAACAATCGTCAAAATATTGGCTCAATAAGGGTCAATCTATACTGAAGGAGCAACTACTTAAAACTCGCAATCAGAATATTGCGAGAAATGTAATCTTCTTCTTGGGCGATGGTATGTCTATTGCAACAATAACAGCGGCCCGAAAATATTATGGCCAAAGACACGGTACAACGGGTGAAGAGGTCCAACTGTCTTTCGAAGAGTTTCCCTATGTCGGCCTTTCTAAGGTGATAAATTATTATACGTTGTTCAGGTTATTATTATATCTTTAATATATAATGATTATGACCTTCTAAATATAAATATAATGAGATTCAAATATAATTATCTAATCAATCTTTTAATAAATTGCATAACACAAATCATATATATTTGTAGACGTACTGCGTAAATAAACAGACGGCTGATTCCGCTTGTTCGGCAACAGCATATCTATGCGGTGTGAAAGCAAATTTTGGTACGATCGGTGTGAATGCTAATGTCGGCTTAAACAATTGCTCGGCTCAATTGAATCCCGACAATCATGTAACATCGATAGTTAAGTGGGCACAACGGGCTGGTAAGAAAACGGGAATTGTTACAACGACAAGGGTTACCCATGCATCACCAGCTGGCACCTATGCGCATGTGGCTAATCGTGAGTACGAATGTGACGCTGATGTTGTACAATATAAACAAATTCCAACTGTATGTCAGGATATTGCTAGTCAATTGGTGTACAATAAGCCAGGTGTTAACTTTAATGTGATAATGGGTGGTGGTCGAGCAAAATTTATTACAAATGATACCGTGGATGAGGATAATAATGCCGGTGAACGACAGGATGGAGTGAATTTAATTGATGTGTGGAGGAAATTAAAAGGGAAGTCAGGAACGTATGTACATGACAAGAAAGGATTATTGAGTTTAGATACAAATCATACTGATTATGTCCTCGGTTTATTCGCTAGTCAACATATGACTTATAATTTGGAAGCAAATCGCGATAAAGAGCCATCATTAGCTGAAATGGTTATTCAGGCAATTAAGCTGTTAGAACATAATGAGAAGGGGTTTTTTCTTTTTGTTGAAGGAGGCCGAATCGATCATGCTCATCATGAAACAAAAGCTAGAAAAGCTTTAGATGAAACAGTGGAAGTAAGTGAATAGATTCAAAATTATTTGTAGGTATGAAGATAATAAAAAATCATACTATTCAGTTTTCAGAAGCAATCCGTAAGGCTCTCGAACTAGTAAATATTAACGAGACATTAATTGTCGTGACCTCAGATCATGCGCATACAATGACAATTGCCGGTTACTCGGACCGTAATCAGGATGTATTAGGCTTCAATACGTTAACGAGTAACGTTGATAACCATCCATATACAACGATATCGTATGCAAATGGACAAAATAATGGGAGATTGACTAAATTCGTAGAAGCAGATTTGAGTATTAAAAATAATTGTTTCACAAATTTGTAACATCAAATAATTTTAAATTTCATTTTTCAGAGGATTCCAACTTTCAATATCCATCGTTGGTGCCCATGAAAAATGAAACGCATGGCGGTGATGATGTGGCCGTCTTTGCTATTGGACCATGGTCACATCTATTTAGCGGTGTCTATGAACAAAATTCCATTCCACATGTGATAGCCTATGCATCTTGTATAGGTAAAGGGATTATTGCTTGCACAAATGAATCTGAACTAACCAATAATGCTACCGATAAGATTTAATTATAGTCAACTTCTTAATAATTCTTGTTACCATTATAGAAATTAGTTAAGTATTTATTGTAAAATTAGAATATAAATTAGAATAAAAATCAATAAGAATATAAAATGATGAATCTGGAGTTACATTATTACTACGTTAAGTATCAGTATTTTAAACTATTTCTAATCCATTAATTTAGATACTCTTAAATCTCCTATCGGCTCAGTGATGAATAAAAATCTTTATATCCTAATTTTGTAGCACATAGGTAGGTGTTGAATAAAAAATGAATTAGAAATTTTGTATCGCAATTATGATACTACATTTTTTGTGGTAAGTTATAGTTGAGTTAAAATCACTTTTTCTCAAGAAATTTGTTCAAATTTTGAAAAAGTTTACTTAATAAAATCTGTTCAATAATCATTTGTCTCTGTAGTTCATGAAGACTACGGGGAATGAGTACAAGAAGTAACTTGGTCAAGAACACTACTTTAAGATATTAGATTTAAGGTCAAGAATTCTGTGTTGATATTTAGAAAAATGTAATTACATATAAATATTTCTAGAAAAATTCGAGATTCCAAAATTTCTAGAAACTTGGGAAATTGTTTTAAAATTGGATATTCAGGGAAATCACGAATTATAAAAAGGTAAAAATTGCATAAAAAAACCTAAAATTTTACAAAGAAAATCCAAAATGTTCGAGGGAGCTGGGTGAACTTATTCCACAATACGTTTCCTTACACATGGATGCCAAATATTCTTTTTTTTAAAGAAATATCCATAATTATGGACACCAAATCTTAAAGAAAAATCAATCCTCATTTGTCTTAATTTTATCAAAAATGTCTTAGTTCTGCCCCATATTACTAAACCCTTAACTATAGTTGTCAAATTCAAAAATAAGACAGAAGGATTCACAATTTTATCGTATATACTGGGAACAATACTGGATTGAATGGATTTGTATGGATTCTCGAAATGGCCAGGCATACACCATCTAATTTAGAAAACAACAATAATATATAATATATTTGAGTGACACATCTCGTCAGATCCCAAATAAAAAAAAAGAACAGAAAGGAAAACCACGACTAGCCAACAAAAATTTAATAGTCAAATTTAATTAGTCGGTCTACCATTAGAGTTATTAAAATTTCGTACCGAAATGAAAAATGAACAATTATAATTAGACTCATTCACCAATGTATATTTTGTTTTAATTTGTATAATAAAAATGTATTTTTAATATTAATGATTGACAACATCATAATTATCATGTAATTTTCATACCACTTTTTTCCTTAAAATAACATCCACAGAATTTAATTTAATTTTCTTTAATTTAGTACACTTAAAGAATATAAAAACTCCGTCCGAAATTACTGTCTTCGTAATAAAAAAAAAATCAGAATACATTTGAAATATATAGTTACTGTAAAAAAACTGCTTGATTTAATTTTTTAAAATCTAATAATAAAATTGGAGGTAACTCGATTTAAAAACGAATAAATAAATTAAAATCTAAGTAGATAAATAGCTTTAAATTGAATATTTTAATTTCGGACAGATTATATTATAATTTTTCTTTCTTTTATTTTTAGAATTAAAAACATTAACGCTTTTAAATGAAACTACTAGCAAATTCGTTAGTTAGTTTTTTTTTTTTTTTTGGCCAAAAAGAAGAAGGTAAAATAATTTATTTAGATAAAATTTGAATCAAATACATAAAAATTAATTGTTAATTTTATAAAATGTTACGACCTACATAGAGCAAATTACATTTCTTTGATAAAATTATACACAATTGGATCATAAGATAAAAATAAATTATAGAAAAATATGTTATCTTCATAAAAATAATTATAAGGTAAAGAATTATTATTTAAATATATAGGTTTTACATAAATTCTATATTTTAAATAGTAGGTCTGTGGTTATATTGAATAAATAAGGCATTTTATCGTAAATATAATTTTAATTCAGAGACGTTCCTTAACACCATAAGGGTTTAGTAATAATTCTTCTTATTTTCTTCTTAATGTTTAGTACAAAAATTTCGATAGTTCAATTTGAATTTTTAATTTTTCATTCTTAACAATTAATTATAGGTTTAATCAGCACAATTTACTAAGTTTTCCCGGAACGTCTTTTATTTTACAAATTGTAATTTATAATTCGTTACATTTAAAATTAATAACTGATTTATTAGGTTTCCAAATGCCACCCAATTCACAAATATCAGAATAATTCTTTAGTTTAGTTTAGATGTTTATTATTTTTTTATTTTATTTAAATATATTATAATGTTCTTTTCCTTTAAGAATAATAAATATAATTGATTTTTTTTTAACCGTTTTTTCCATTATCCGTATTTTAAAATTGTTTTAAGATAATAAAATGTATAAAAGCAATTTTATTTTTAAAAACTAACGTTATCTTTTCTCGAAATGATTAGGTATTTTTAACTATATTGAAAATTTTTGAAGGAAAATATTTAGAAGTTTTGTTCTGGTTTTATTTTACTATCTTTCTCTTAATTGATTTTAAACCATTCTACGATAGGAATGGATTTGATGCTGCTGCTTCAGGTTTTAGCCATGGAGCTGGATTGTTATTGATATTCTGAAAAAATAAATGATTAGAATTGGGTTTTGATAAGTTCGCAGACAAAAATGTGTATCTGTAACATATGAAGATGTGTCAATAAATATAAATAAAATTATGTATAACCGAATTGAATTAATAACTAGCATAATTTGTAAATAATTTGTGCTAATTAATTTAATAACAGTGTAGTTGTTAGGAATAACGTTGAATAACTTAACACCTTCTTTTTATAAAATGATCTACACGCAGTGTCAAATTTAGCTGACCAAGAGATTTCAAAGAGATAAAAGTCTAGAAGATTTTAGACTGATTAGCGAAATTAATCGTTCAGATAGTCTTACAAGTTTCAAATTTTTATAAGGAAAGTAGTAGAATATTTTTGCTTTTGAAATTTGGCGGATAAGACCTTAACCACTGGTGTGCAGTCTAATGCGCATACTGCGCAGAGCACGCCAGAAATAAGCGTATCCAAAGCTTTTAATAAAAACTTATTTTATACATAATCTAATCTATTATTTTACCTCCCAATAAATAATCTTAAACGAAATCGGAAACTTTTCTTAAAAAACTCCGTGGAAAATTAACATTGTCCTTGTTTGCCCTTATATAAATAATAAATATATGATTTCAATGAACTTTCGAGATTTTTGAAGCATTTTTTTTTTTAATTTCAAATTTCGTTAAAGGACCGATATCTGGATAGAAAACATACTTTAAAAGATTAAAAATAATTAAGTTCGAAACTTACAGCTTTCTTAGAGCTTACAATGGATTGAGAAAGCTTTTAGAGAAAATTCTATATTTTATCGAAATTAAATGAATCGAATGAAAATTAGATTCCAAATTATATAAAACGACATTTTAATTTTAAGCTTTCAATGAGCTTCCGAGATTTTAAAGCTTTATTTTGGAAAAAGTTGTAATTTTGTTAAATGATCGTTATCGGAATAGAAAATATACTTTTAACTGCTAAAAATTAAATTTGAAACTTGAGCTTTCATTGTGCTTTTAATAGTTCCATATAATCATTTAAATTCAATGTATCGAATAAAAATTATGTAAATCGATTTCGAATTATTTAAAATTATATTTAAATTTTAAGCCTTCAATGAGCTTTCGAGATTTTGAAAGCTTTATTTAGGAAAAAGTTGAATTTCATTAATGGGACGTTACTGGAATAGAATATAATTTCATTTAAAATTAATTAATTGTATGAAAATTCGATTCCAAAGTATATAAAATGATATTTTAATTTTGAGCTTTTAGTGAGCTTTCGAGATTTTTTATGCTCGAGATTTTTTAAGCTTTCTTTTGGTAAAATTTGAAATTTCGTTACAGGATCGTTATCTGGATAGAAAATAGATTTTAAAACGTAAAACGGGAGCTTTTAAGTTTTGCAAAGCATTTGTAAGAAATGTTTAGTTTTTATATTTTTGCACTTTTCCTAAACTAATTTATAAACATCCTGTATCATTATATTTTTTTGGATCCGAAGAAAATTATCGGGAAATATGGATTAAATGTCGCGTTGACCGATATTCAAATTTCTCGGCGCTACCCTTAGGAATTTTTCTTAGATAAATTTCAACTTTTCGGAAATATTTAATTTTTGTATTTTTACCTAACTATCTAAGCAACTTTCTGCGTTTCTACTTTTTTTCCGGCCGAAGAAACGCAAATGATAATTCGAATATTCTGTACACCTTATGGAGATGTTTTCCGCACGCCACTGACCTTAACTATAACCAGGGCCGGCGAGAGGAGGGGGGGGGGGGGGGGAAAGGGAAAACCCATCGGGCTCGGGTTTCTAAAGAGACCCGGAAATTTTCATATTTCTCTGCTAAATATTAGAAGGATCAAAAAACATTTTTATGATAACAAAAGAATACAATAAACTGTAAGTGCATGTATACATTTTACAGCTTCGTATCATATCGTCTACTCCCTCTATCTTAAGAAATTATTAAATTATTTAGAAAAGTCGAAAATTCTTAAGAAATCAGCATGTTATTTTTATCGCATCATAAGTTTATGCCTTTAATTTTTTATGTCTTGTATATGGGCCCGTAAGTGTTCAGTCCCGGGCCCGAACTTCCTCTCGACGACCCTGACTATAACTCGAGATTATATTGGTGCAGCCTACGTAAGAAGCTATTTAGAGAAACTGAACATGATATTGTAAATTCGTATGGTCACATACGAGTGACAGATAGACACATCTGCAATTTATTTCTTTATTTTCAGTCCAGCTCATCCAAAACGTAAAGAAAAATTTTAAAAATAAAGAAAAACAAAATTCGATATTTCTTGTTTTACATCTTGTTAGAACAAGAAGTCACTGTCCCAATAGAAGTTTTCTCAAATCTTTTAGGATGTCTGTGCTGCACTCCGGACTTAATTTCGAATTTAATATACTCAGGAGTTGATTTTTTGAAATTTAAGAACGTGTTGACCTTTGATCAGAATAAAGCGACCCCAGAATACTTCTTGATATATAGAATATAAATTATTCATTACTTATTTTCTAAATATATTTTATTATTATCCAGATATCCTAATAACAATATTAAATAAATACAACGTTGAATCATATTATTAAGTTTTGCACAATATCCGATTGCACAATTTACTATGCAATAAATTCCGCATAGCCTATAATGAATATTAAATAATTCCCTACCCTTGCGAGGTTACGAATTGTCTGTTATTAGGAAGGCTTCTCAAGTTCAATATTAATCAATATTATATACTAAATATAAATTCAAGGAAAATGCATGTTAATATGGTATTATGTTAGTATTTGCAAGAGAAAAAAAATATGAGTATTGCTTGGTAATTAGTAGTAAACATATTTAATATATAATATATTTTAAAATAGTTAGTTGGTGCATGCTTTTTATATAGATTTCAAAATAATAGATTCGTAATTTTACCAATTCATTTATTTATTTAAGCGTCCAAGCTTCCATAGGTTGCTACACATAAAGAAATGTAAAAATAATATAGTTAGAGAGATGAAATTATTTGGTATGTAAATCGATACAATGAAGATTATAAATAGCTTTTAAGTTAAACAGTAACTGTAACAATAATTAATTTATGACTCTAAAATTAGCGAAAAAATAATTTAGAACGTTTCTCTGCTGGGCAATTAGTCATGAGCGGCGTTAATTATAATTGGGTATAGGTCTCAAATTATTTACTCCAATTAGTCTCAAATTTATAAAAAAAAATCGGTTGCTTCATTTCCGAAATGCTTGCAAAACAGTTACAAATGTTAAGCTTATTACAGGCTGATTATTTTAATCATTTATAATTTTCAACAATTAAAATTAAGAAAATTTAAAATTACTTAAATTAAAATGGAAGTAAAATCAACATTGGACTACGTTTTTTCTTATTAAAATTATATATATATAAGCTGCAGTAAAACATCAAGACAATTTTTTATACAAAAAAAAAAAATGGAAATAATAACAATTAAATAAACCTAGCGCGCTTTTAATTAATTAAAATGTTTATTTGCAATTAAAGTACTCACAAAACCGCAACTGTTAGAATCTTTATTAAAATTATTATTTTTATTCATGAAAAAAATATTAAATTCATCGAAATTATTCAATTCGTTGTCGGGCGACGAACAATATTGATAATTATAGCTATCGATATTATTTTCATTATTGACAGCATCGTTATCGGTCGATAAAGTCTTATGAAGTTTTTATTTTTAATTCAATATCCAAATGATATGAAATGGATAAAATTATCATGCAAAAATTGTATAGAAAAGTAAAAAAAAAAAAATTAGTAACTATTTGACTCTAAATTAAAATATACCTAAATCATGAAATTATTTAAATTTCAAAAATATTCTAGTAAAATTAATCTAATTGACTCTCTATCGGCTTACCTGATTCGTATTGCTTACAGGAGCCCATGGATCTTGGTTCAATGTAACTGGGAATGGTGACTGTTTTAATTGATTAATGGACGGTACCTTTAAATAATCAATTACAAAATTTAATTAATTAATTAATTTAATATTTCCCAACACCTACCGGTTGTGTTTGCTGTTGAAATAGATTAGCTCTCTGTTGCTGTTGCGGTAAATCTCCAAATGGATTGTTGTAACTTTGTCCGAATGTATTGGTATTCGGTACGGCCGGCTTGATCAAATTATCCAAATTAACTAGTGCAGAATTTTCACCCAAAAATGTTTGTGGAGTCCTTGTAAAGGAGAACGTTGATTTATCGTTAGTCGCTGATAGTGGATCCAAATCTTCTAGAAGTGATGCTGAAAAATTATGTACGAAAAACATTAAAAATTTCAGAATCGCATATATGCAATTAATTGATCGCCAAAAATAATATTTGGTAACCGAAAAATGTAATTTTGGTCACAAAAATAAAAATTATTAGAAAAATTGATTTCAAAATACTGGAAAAAAATAGGAAACACTGAGAATGTGTTTACACGAAGCGGTGAATACCATTGAAAAGAGCCTACACTGCAGAGTATACTCTGGCAGCCTTCCTCAATATAGAAGGAGCTTTCAATAATTTGGAAGCTCACTCTATTCGGAAGGCTCTCAGGTGTTTTCAAGTAGATGACTTCCTCATTCAGTGGATCAATCAAATGCTTCTCCGCAGACAAATTGAATCCACATGGGGCATAGCATCTCCAAGTATAAGGGTCTCCAGGGGAGTACCTCAGAGGGAATATTATCCCCCCTCTTGTGGGTCTGATGATGTGGTCATCATGGTTTCGGGAAAACTAATCCCAACAATCAGTGAACTGCTGGAATCGGAGCTTAAAGTCCTAACTCTTTGGGCAGACAAGAACGGCTTAGCAGTAAGCCCTGCAAAAACCGATCTAATGATGTTCACGAGGAAAAGGAAGATTTTAACCTTTAATCTACCTAAATTGAACGGGATACCACTTAAACTCTCTTCTGAGACGAAGTATCTCGGGATATTATAGATTCTAAACTTCTATGGAAGAGGAACACGGAAGAGAGAACGAAAAAAGCTACTAAAGCATTATTCGCTTGCCAAAAACTGTTCGGTAGAAAAGGGGGGCTGCGGTCATCCTGTCTATATTGGCATACGGTGCCCTGGTTTGATGGACCGCAACAGACACGAAGTCACAGCTGCAAATGCTTACTACGGTAGGCATAACGGGGACACTTAAATCAACGCCGACGGCGGCACTGGAAATCATCCTCCATTTCGTGCCGCTGAAGGTGTACATTAAAGTTGTGGCCGCCGGAATTGCAGCGCAAGGATTCTACGACACTGGAACGACACGAACCTTTGCCACGGCAGAATATTCTGCCAATTCGAGTGAGTAGGTGCTCAGACGCAGACCGACTGTATCACAAAATGTTATGATTTTGATTCTCAATATGTCAATATGTCTTCACTGATGGATCTAAAAGGAATGACGGGGTGGGAGCGGTGGTTCATTCGGAAACGCTGCAGATCCAAATGTCCTATAGACTACCGGATGACTGCAGTGTTTTCCAAGCGGAAGAAAGAGAAAAAAGCTTTATAGCTTCTTGCTATAAAGAAAGCGACTGAGCTGCCGAAAAGTATAGAACTTCCTGACACCAGGATAACACTCTACGTTGATAGCCGAGCTGCAATTAAGGCCATGGCCTCAAATATAGTGGGGTCTAGACTTGTTAATGACTGCCGACTTGCTGTTAAAGACATTAAGTCCAGGAAAGTACACATCTGCTGGATCGCTGGACACAGTGGGCACGTTGAGTGGGCACAGTGGACACATTGAATATTGAGAAAAAGTTCGGAAAAATTGTGAGTGTGAAATAATCTCAAATGCCGGCAAAATTGAAAGGAAAATTGGAAAAATGTCCTATAATTCCGGAAATAGTCGAGAAGCGTAAACAAAAAGTTGAATAAGAGTTAGAAAGGCTTAGGATGCTAAGAAAAGAGCCATTTAAATGTAAGTTGGTTTCATTCGCCGAAAATCTGGGCCAAATCTGATGCAAAATTTGATTTAAAATGTAAACTTAATTTTAAGTTAAATAACAATTTATTACAAATTTAATTCTCGTATAGACTTAAGTCAAACAAAATTTACCTACCATTATTATTATTAGGGCCATTGTTCGTTGTTGTCGATGATTTTGTTCGATTTGACAGTATAACAAAATCATCCACTTCCGAACTAGGTGATTTATGTCCACCGAGAGGCGAAGACCGATTCTAAAAAAATTATATAAAATCACAATTATTTAATATAAGTAAAAAAAAACTTTTAAATTTCAATCTTAAATGAATATTTACTTCTATACTATTTTTTAGATTAGGCGCCCATGGATCAACAAGGGTTGCCGCCTGTCCACCATTCGAAATACCATTTGAATTTGTTTGCCACATTTGTCCGAGTGGTTGAGACTTATTTAGCCACGGATCAATGGGTGGTGGTGCTTGTTTCGAAAACCATGGATCTTGGGCCGTTGATATTGGAGCGTTCCCATTAATTGCCGTACCATTTTGCAGCCATCCCTCGGCCGATGAGCCCGATGTAACGGAAGGTGATTTTGTTCTTGATAGCCATCCCTCAACGTGCGATGCATTCGTTGATTGAAGTCCAGATGGATTATTAATTGATTGCCATGGATCGAGTGGCGGAGATGCAGCTCCACCCCATGGATCCGATTGCTAAATCGTTAGAAAATATTTTTTTATTTATTTATTAAAAATTTAAGGATTAATACCTGTACTCGGTGGCCGGACGTAGACCATGGATCTGATGTAGTTTTCGGATTAGAAATTGATGTAGCTCCTAAAGATATGTCTAATAAATCCATCAAATGGCTTTGTTTTTGAACAGGGGGAGCAATATCGCTTCTAAAGAATTAAGAAATTAATCATAAATGTATTGTCCATTTCTATATACCTCAACTCACTTAAAATCTTGTTCACTTTGACTTAAAGCTAATTGCAACCGAACATCATCACTGCGTCGCTTAGCTTCTTCTTGTTCGGCCTCTTCCCGAGACATTGCCATTGCCAATTGTAATTGTAGTTCTTCCTCACCGACCGTTTGCGGCCGTACGTATTCTATTTCCGTAGCTGGACGAGCAACATCAGTTTCAGAACGCCACGAAGGGCTCTTTTAGGTTTCCAAAATAAAGAAAGGGAATTTTCGTTTGAAATTAAAAAAAAATTTATTATTTGATATTTCTACCTCTCGATGAGGTGGACCATCAATTGAACCATCACTACCAAAACCGCTTGCATGTTGAGCAAATCTTTCCTTAGCCTTTAACGCTTTTGTTCGTTCATTTTTCAGTCTCTCATCATCTTTTAACAATGACACTAATTGCTTGGCTTTTTCCCGAACATGCCGACCCTGATCTTTACCTTCCTCCAAATATTGAAATTCTTTTAACGTTTGAATGGCATAGATATTTTCCTTGCATTGTTGAGCCACCTTCTCAGTTCCAGTTTTTATTAAATATTCCAAAAGAATCTGCAGAAGAAAAATTACATATTAAAATTTGGATTTTTCTAAATTAAAATTACCAATTATTACCAATGCCTTAAAGACATGCTTCCAATTCTTTCCGTGATCATTCAATCGCTTCCATATCATTTGCATTATCTCCGAAAATGCGACCACATTATAGGTAAGATCGGCAATTTCAGCCATAATGGTTGCCGATGGTCCCCATGGATCGTTCGAGGTTGCCTCTCGCACTTTTTTCTTAAGAAAACAAATCGTTTAAAAACGAGTTCTTATTTATTTAAATGTCAACTCACCTGAGCATCGGAAAAGTTGTGTGCAAGATTCTTAATATTTCGTCGAAGTCCGGCAACATTCACTTGCATATCGTCCCTTTGTTTCTTCACTAAACACACAAATATATTTGTATTTTAAATATTAAAACTAAAATTCTGGGAATGTATCAAACATTTAAGAAAATCAAAATAATCAAATGGGAGCAATTTTGAGCTGATGTCAGTATTTTAAAAATTAGACATTTGTCTTCGGCAAAATATTGTAAATTAAAAATATAAGCTTGCATTTTAAAATTGCATGTAGCTGTTGTAAGCCAATTCATGAATTGTACAAAACTTTAGTAAAGAATTCCGTAATTTTAAGTTATCAGCAAATTTATTCATTTTTATCAAGAATACAAAAATATTTGATTTAATTATTTAATTGACCTTATCCTTACCCTTCTAATTAATAATTTTATTCAATACCAAACAATAATCCTAAAGAACTGTTCAAATTAAAATTCTACTAAAGGCTGCCCATCTCTGGTTTTGAGAACCATGGAATCTTTTATTAAGATTATTAAATTCTGTTACCGGCAGTGGCGTGCAGTATAATGCAGAGAAGGCGCAGAGCACACCTGAGGCCCTATTACGACGTCCAACGCGAAGAGGAAATCGTTCTCCAGTTGTCAACGGTTGACTAATTCGTATTA
>JANTOP010012051.1:0-15001 GCA_027564815.1 Symmerus nobilis | reverse complement strand
TAATTTCCCCTTTCTCCTTGCCGCTACTCTATACTATTAAATTAATTTGTTGTTGTTTTCTATATATTTTTTTATCAGTCCCATATAAAATACATGTAATTTTTTACGCTCTCACTTTACTGCCGTTCCTGTTACTTTTAAATTCTCTGGGTAAATGTATTATCTATTGAGATTACCACCAATATATTTGGTGTATTAGAACGGAAGTGACGCGATACTCTCAGAGTGATAATATATTCATACATAATATAGTAAATGAATGAGTTTCCGTAGTTTGTAACGTAAATCGTGAAAATAGAAGTGTTTATTTCATATAAATACGTCTATCCTCTTTATTAAGTAAAAAGTAATTAAATAAATGCGTAAATAATTAAATTATGTAAACCAGTTACAAGAACGTATTACGATTCGATATAATTAGTTATAATTAATTAGCTACAAAATTGTTTGTCCGGTTGGGGAAATGGAATTGTAAAATTTCACACACACACAGCTCCTTTTAAGTTTTAACTTGAAAATAATTTTTAAAATATTGATTGAAGGATAGTTTTCTACTTGATTAACCATCTACCACATGAATCAAGTCATTCAGCAGCTAACTGTATATAATAAATGAAGAAATTAGCATATTTTCTGCTTCATAGGTGATTTTTGGTTTGGTTTTGTCTGAATTATTTTGCATATAAAAAATATTATTAATCCACCAAGAATACTATGTGTGAATTGTATATAATAGATGAATAGCCGGTTAAAATTTGAATGTTGCATAATCGCTTGTCATATTGTACAATGTATGGAGTGATTCCGTCATTTTTTGCTCGTTTCAAATAAATTAGTTGAATTTCTGTTAAATTAAATATTACCCCCAATACCATTAACCCAACCACTAATAGGGGTACGAACCAATTACACTGTGGTACACTAAGAAAAAAATTAGAACAGACTAGGTGGATTTTGATAATTCGGGTATGCTGAACACGATGGCATCATTAGTTTTTCCCAGTCTAGCCCCATTTTTTTTTATTTTCAAATTTTGTACCTTAGTGTTATTAACAGTTTTTAAGATACCAATTACTAGTTTGCCGCTCAATGTTATTTTTATGTGTAGCCAACAATTTGTACAAAACTGAGGGTAGACAATAATTTGTCGTTCTTCATTACTCCAAATTATTGGGGTCATTCTGTTACTCTTTTGAAGGTTATTTACACACATCAAAAGGGGACACTTTTTAGTTTTGAAATTTATTTTTAAAAAATGGAAATTATTAGAAATTATTATTTAAAAGTTTAATCAGAGCACATCTAAAATATGATCCAATTTCTCAAAAGTCTTTATGATTGAAGTTAAATTGTATTTCGCAATTTCGTCAATTTTAAATTTTAAATTTATAAGAAAGGAAATATACATTTCCTTTATATTTATATATACATTTCATTTCAATAATTTATGATTTCAAATTTAAGCGAGCACACGAGCAAGCCTAATACACTAATTTAAAGCCTGTGGAAGTTAAGTATTGGACGGGAAAGTATATTTGTAAATGGTAGACTTAAAAGTATTTTGAAAGTTCCTAAAACATATTATAACTTGTGGGATAACCTTTAAAAATTGTTACATGGTTAGATCACCCAGATCATCCTTTAATTTAAATGATTCTATTTCCAATTTTAAATGTTTAATTTTTCTGGGACAAAATATGTAATCCAAAAGCTGACAAATTGAATTTTACAAAATTTGTTTATTTTCTTGAAATTACCGGAAATTTCCTTAATACTTATTTACCTTTCAACATTCCAAGTGTTTTATTTGACTACTTCGATTTAAAATTTTGATGAAATTTTGCCCAACATTTTCTAATTACAAAAAAAAATGTTTAAAATTTGTATATATCAGGAATAAAGTTACATCCGAAACTTTAAGCTTTCTTTGAGTTTTGAAATTTTTCAAAAGCTCTCGATTCAAAATTCAGTAATCGGATGAGAAGTAGATTCTAAACAAATTAAATGATATTTGAATTAAAAGCTCACAGTAAACTTTGGCGGCTCCAATAAAGCTCTTATGAATAAATATGAAATATCGTTGCAGTAAAATTATATCGCAGAAAATTATGTTACAAAACGTATAAAATTAAATTCCAAACCTAAGCTATCTTTGAGCTTTTCCGATAACTTTATTGAGATTTGGTGACTACATTGCGCTTCAGAGAATATTTGAAATTTCGTTGGAGTCAAAGATTTGGTAAAAAAAAATAGATTTCAACACGTATTACATCCGATGCTCAAAGCTTTCTTTGAGTTTTCAAAAGCTTTTTGGGGAAAACTTCAAATTTTATTTAAATTTAATTAATCGGACAAATAATGGATTTCGAAACTGAGTAAAATAAAGTTTTAACTAAAAGCTTTTATCAAGCTTCGAGGTCATCAATAAAGATTTTTTTAGGAAATTTGGAAATTATTTGGATTAAAAAAAAAATCTCAAACTGAAAGCTTTCATTAAGCTTTTGTAATAAAACTTCAGATTTAATTAGAATTTAATTAATGAAATAAAAAAAGTGCATTTCCCTTGTAATTCTCTTTACGAACTGAATTTTCCAAGGGTTTTTTTTAGACTTTTAGATACCGACTTAGAAAATTTAATGACGCAGTATTGTTTTCTAATCATCAGATATATAAATTGATTTATCAAAATTAAAAAACAACCAACCCCCGAATTTTTGTATGGGTTGAAATAGGACGCGGTTATTAAAACGACCACTTTGCCGAAAATTGGTTATAATTTCCCGGGAAATTTAAAATCTTCAAATTTCATTTACAGCACATTTAAGGGATGGTTTAATAGAGGTAATGAGATACAAATTTTAAAGGGTTATCTAACAAAATTAAATTTTTTAAATAACTTCAATAAATAATGCCTTATATCGCATCATTTTTTTAAGTTGATACTTTTACTTTAACAGCTGATAATTCGGTGAAAAAAATTGCACTAGAATGAAAAAAAATCCTTTTGAAGGGAAAAGAATTAGCTCTCAACTATTTTCATTGAATTTCTCTTTGATTGTTTTGGAATAGGTAAAGTTCGACACCAAATTAGCTACGTCCTGTCTTGACACAAATTCGCTTGTGTAACTAATTTTCATGTATTTTGCGTATAGAGAGTGCGGGGGTCTGCATATTTCTCCATTGTAATAATTTACAATCAAATTTTATAGAATGATTAAGCTTTTATTTTCCAATATTTATTTTAGTTTTATATTTTTTTATCGCAACCTTTATTAGATTATGTTTATCAATTTTATTCCTAATCCGTATACCTGGTGCGATAAACAACGATGGTATATGCTAACCAAGTACATATAGCTATATATCGATAATAGCGATAATAAAAATAACGCTGAAATCGTGCATAATTCCTCTTTTTTTAAATTGTTCTGTTTTTTCATCTTAATTACTTTCAATTAACTGATACTAGCCTGAAAATATTATGCAATTTATAGATTGTGAAAGTAAATTGCGGTAGGTATAATATTGCATTAAATTGTAGCTGTCATATATGCTTCAAGTTAATTTCAAGGGTAATCATCTATAATATGTAGTCAATACGTATCGTAGGTAGAAAGTTTTATAGGAGCTCTTAATCTCTCAAGCCGAATCTTAATCTTCAATCTTTCAAGCCGAAGGTTATGATACTTTTTAGTTAGATACTGCTATTACTATACTAGTTCGACATTGTTATAAAACGTTAATCAACACCATATAAATAGGAAGATTCTTGTATTCTATCATTTTCGCACCAATACATTAACCTTTAGTAGACCTACTTCCCAGATTTCAGAAATACAATTACTACTAAAAGTCAGAAACGATTGATTATTTTCCTATCAATTATAAAAAGTATTTAGATAAAAACGTACTTAAATAATAGATAAGATTGTTTGTTATTTTACTCGAATTAAATATTAATTTGCTATTATACATTTTTAAATATCGATTTATTATTATTTAAAAATTCATCTTATTATTTATTCAAATATGAAGTAAAAAGCATTTGGCCACATCACCTCATTACTCCCAACAATTTTTAAAGTTGTGTGATATTTTTACGTTTTTAATTCAACGATTGAACTTTAAACTTCTCGAAATTTCAATATAGAAATTTTTTTCATTAATTGTATTAGTCGGCTAATAGCGTATAAATTTGTTAAAAAACACAAATACATAGAATGGTTTTATTGACAAGAATACCGTTTTCGTATCTCTTCGTTAATAAATTTCCATTAATAAATATGTGTAAACGAATTCAAGTAAAGACAAGACAAATATTATATGAATACAGATTACCGGTTTACTAATATCTTTTTCTTTCTAATATCGAAGTAAATTTCGTTTCGTTTCGAAGTAAATAGGGTGTATCAAAGGTAGATTAAACATTTCATTAGATGCACTTTATATTTATATTGAGATTCAGTAAATTATGCAATCAGTTTAAAACTAAATATGGTTAATTCCCCTCATCCGTCTTCTATTAAGAATTAACTCCTAGATGTTATAGGCGCTGAAATGTTAACCTTGCGATTTGTTTCCGTTTTTAAAGGAAAGTTTAGTGAACAAATTTAACAAATACGCATAGAGATTTAAAGAAATTTCATTAACTAAATTACCAGTACCATATATACTACACACTGAGTGAGTGAGTATACTACACACTGTGAGCCATAACTACTGCCAGCATTAACAAAAATACTGCCACAAAAATTTACAAATAATTTCTTCGGAAAGAACACATTTTAAACATTTTTCGCAAGGTTAAGATGTTTAAAAAAAGCGTATCGTAGCTGGCATGCAGACTTTCTTGGGGCATTTCATACCAAATTTTGGCCCAACGTTGCTTAAATGGATCCAAAGTAGGACTTTTCGTAACATATTGGCAGACATCAAATCTGATGATTCCCTGTTCGGTATCGCGAACTCCTGACTATTATTCTTGACACATTATGAAACCGTTCTATCGCTTATTCATCTGTGGGAACATTAGACAAACTTGCTGCGTATACTCGATCATTTTGATGATTGTCGGAATCTCGCAGCAGGGATAATCTTGTCTGAAAAGAATATCTTGTACCTTTTTCTGTTCGTCCGGTAGGCTAGGATTCGTTGTTTTTTTACGCACGGAGACGCAAATTATTCGTAAGAATGCAACGAACTAAAGTTTATGAAATTTTAAGTTGGCTTAGAATCGGTAAGACTCGAAATGATGAGAAAAATGAATACAAGTTCACATTTTTTATTTTCGACGCCATTAAAATAAGTTTTTAAAAAAATAGATCTTAAAAATGGAAGTAAAAATAAAGCACAATTTCTTATGAGGGACAGGTACCATATTTGTCTGATAAATGAGGATAAATAACATTTAAAAGTATTAAAATTGCATACTTTTAATGAAAATAATAAGTTAGGCTAGGTTAGGTTACAGCAGGCTGCGCATAGGACCACTGCGCTTCCGCGTGAGGCCAAAATGGTCCATTGCGATACCTGCGTACACAGTTATAATCGTAGATTCAACCTCAGAACTTACTGATCAGCAAACAAACCACTTTTTACAAAGCTTAACAAGCGTAGAGGGTCCACCTCCCCGACGTCGCCTAGTTCTCCAAAGAACCTACACCCAATGGTTAAGAGCCGGCGTCTCTGGAGTGCCGAACATTCGCAAAGAAGATGCTTCACGCTTTCTGGTTCCTCCTCATCTCTGCAGCTACGGCAAAAATAATTTGCTAGTGAACCGTATCAGTTAATCATGATGCCAATGATACAGTGACCGGTAACGATACCGAGCAATAGTCTAATTGCTTTTCTATTCAGCTTCAGGATGAAGGAGGTATTTCTTTTATTAAGTTCAGGCCACAGCTACATAGAGGTCACACAACTGTCCATGGTTTTCCATGCTGTGTTGGTGAGATCAACGGTTATGTTCATCAAGTTCTTAACAATTAGTCGCAGTGGCATTTTAACAGTTATATCAGCTAGCTCTAGCGAGTTCATCTGCCTTTTCGTTACCCTCGTACCCACTGTGTCCGGGGATCCAGAAGATGTGTACGTTCGAGGGCTTAATGCCTTTAAGGTCTAACCTGCAATCATTAACGAGCCTGGACCCCACTATATTTGAGACCATGGCCCTAATCGCAGCCTGACTATCTACATAAATTGTGACTCTGTTGTCAGGTAGTACCCTACTTTTCAGCAACTCTGCCGCTTTAGAACTTGTTGATCTGCAATGTTTCGGAGTAAACCCCCGCGGCTACGACGTCATTTCTTTTTGAACCGTCTGTGAATATGGGAATTTCGTTATCTCGTAAAAAAGAGTGCGAGCTCCACGAATTCCTATCTGGTATCTGAATAGCCTCGAGCTAATTAATAGCTAATTAATAGACATAATGAGCCTCGAAATCATACTTTTCAAGAGACTGTTGGTCTGCATCGGAGCAACAAATCCTTTGAATTGACAAAATATTCTGTCACGACCAAGGATTGTGTTTTTCCAATAACTTAGATTCTTTAATCGTATTGCAGTTTTAGCGGCGACGTACTTAATATGCACGTCTAGCGGCAAGAGATGAAGGTTCATTTCCAGCGCCACTGTCGGTGTAGATTTAAGAGCCCCCGTTATGCCTATACAAGCTAATCTTTGTACTCTAGTTAGCGCATATGAAGATATGACTTCGTGTCCATTAGATTCCCACCAAACCAGGGCGCCGTATGTCAGTATTGGAAGGATGATCGCTGTATACATCCAGTAAGTGATGTATGGACGCAACCCCCATTTTTTCGCGAACAACTTTTGACAAGCGAATAATGATTTAGTAGTCTTTTTCGTTCTCTCTTCCGTGTTCCTCTTCCAAAGACGTTTAGAATTTAGGATAAGCCCTAGATATTAAGTTTCAGAAGAGAGTGAGTTCATATCCCGTTAATTTTCGGTAGAACAAATGTTTAAATTTTCTTTTTCCTCGTGAACAGCAATAGTATGGTTTTTACAGGTTTGACTGGAAACCATTTTTAGCTGCCCAGCCAGTTAAATCTATGTTCACTGGTAGTGGGGAGTAATTTACCCAACACCATAATAACCACATCGTCAGCATATGCTACTACATTATTCTTTGATTTAGTTCTACAAGAGTTTTGTCCAAGCTACGGACCCATAAGAGGGGTGATAGAATTCCCCCCTGTGGGGTTCCTCTTGAGACCGTTATGTAAATGTAAATGTAAATAATAAGTTTTTCTTTCCATTTTGATATTTATGAGTAAATTGAAAATATCGAAGCATCAATAAGCCTGAAAGCGGTTAAATAATCGATTATTATAAAAAATAGCAACAAAAAAGCATAGAAGCATGACCCATAGTTGTGATGAAAACTTAAAGATAAAATTCCATAGTAGATAAAAAAGAAAAATAGTAGATAAATTGGTAACTTAAAAAGATAAGATAATGATATAGAACAGCACCACCATAAGCTATGTTTTTGATCTAGCGATGAAGAATAAAATAACCAGCTACCTCTACCTGACAAGAAGATAATGACCCGCTTACCTTGATCAATAAGAAGGACTGCTAGTGGTATGAAATTATAATATTGCCTCCATGAATTTTCCGTTCCATCGTAAGTAACCATTTTTTCTTTTTAAATTGAATACTTATATATTTTGTTTCCACTTTCACTACACAAGAAAAAATTTTTAATTTACGTCCTCTCACTCGACCAATCCTCGTATAACTGGTATAATTATAGGTCACTGGAAACTTTGTAGTAAAACTCATGTAACAAGAAGGGAATAGGGACAAGCAAAGGCAAACGCAAGCACATTATTAGTTATTAAGTCTTTGGTTTGTCTCATCAATTATAAATATGATTCTATACTATTCAAATAATTGTGAAAGCAGATTGTCGGATAATCTCCGCACCGGCATCACGTGCCTAATGCTAAATTTAAAATCTACGAAACTGGAATAATGTTTCTATAAATTTACAATTATCAAAAATAATTTTTTATTAATTCATACTTATATTTTAGGTATATAAATATATTAAGTTAATGGTCGACCAATAATAATTAATGAGATTACGTGTTTGACTGCTTGTGAATAATTGTATCCAGGCGCAATTTTTGTGTGATAATTCTTAGGTAACATTTGATTCCGGTTCAATTTTCCGGTTAATTAAAAGACATTGCTGAAATGTTAATCAACTGCATCGATAACTGAGTAAGATACCAATTTCTTATTGATGCCCTATGTTTACAATTATAGATCTACAAGAACTTGGTGGTTGGTATATAATGACAGTTAATATGTATAAACCGGAGTTTCGGATAGATTGGTTTTAAATTAAGGGCTCTTGGTAAGAGAGACTAGGTAATTAATATAAATGTGTCAATAAGTGAATAATTCAATAATTAAATAGTAAAGTTACTTTCAAATAATTTTTGTAACGTAATTAAAATTAAAAACGGGGTGAACAAATATTAAGAGCAACCTTAAATATAAATAGAGAAGATGATGGCTTATCACCCATTAAGCTTATCTGAAATTGTATTTTATGGTAAATATTTACGTTAACTGTGTATTTCGTGTATCATCCATTATGGAGCCTACACACTTAAACCTCGATTAAACTCACTGGAAAGTTTCTAATTAAAATCTATTTGAAAACCAATAGTGTTGTAAACTACGCTTATTGTTGTTCCTTTTTTTATAATTTTGACTTGGGAAACCTTCTACTTTGTTTAGTTGTAATTGACGTGTGTTCATCTTATTTTATTATTCAAAATTTAATTTATAAACAAGATGTTTATGTATACAGGGCGGACCACTAATTGCGCATACAAATTAACGCTCTAAAACAAAATATGTTATTTTCAATCACTTGACTCACTTTGACCCATATTCCATATATAAAATTACTTGTGTCCCACCCAGTGGATTCTGGAGGATTTCTTACATTTAAAATCAGAAGAATTGAAATATTTTAAATTCAATTAACGTTTTTATGTATAACTTCTTTTATTACGAACCATCTTGAATGGAATACAATGCATTAGATCAAAGGTCGGCAACCTATGACCCGCGGGTCACCGAGTGACCCATTTGATAATTTCAAGAATATAAACAGACAAAAATTACAATTGACCTGACGTCCATTATATCATACTCTATAGAACAACCTAATCATTTATGTTTTTAATTTGATTGCTATTGTTTATTTGATTTGTGCAAAATTCTGTAGAACCGGGTCTTTTCAGTATCTCTACTTCAGTGGCGTGCAGTCTAATGCGCAAAAAATGCAGAGCGCACGTGAAATATTAACAAAATCGTAATCAATTTTTAAGGCTGCAAATTTCCAACCCAATTTATTTTATTTAATAACTGAATGAGCTTTCGAAATTTTTGGAACAAATTTTTGGAACAAATTTTTGGGGAAAATTTGAAATTTTGTGAAAGGATCGTATCTGGATAGAAAATAGATTATTATTAGAAATTAAATTCGAAACCTAAAGCATTCGTTGTGCTTATAATAGCTTGAAAAAGCTTTCTACCAAAATTCTATATTTCATTTAAAAATGAATTGGATAAAAATTCCATACCAAATTATTTAAAATAACATTTTAATTTTAAGCTTTTAATGAGCTTTCGAGGTTTTAAAAGCTTTATTTTGGAAAAAATTTAAATTTCGTCGGATCGTTGTTTGGATAGAAAATAGATTTTAAAACGTAAAAAATAAAGTTCGGAAAATGAAGCTTTCTGGTAGCTTTTAAGTTTTAACAAAGCTTTTGAAGGAAAAGATTAATTTTGATATTTTTGTATTTTTCCTTAACTAATTTAGAAGATTCCTGGATCATTACATTTATTTGGATCCGAAGGAAATTATTGGGAAATCCGGATCAAATGTTGCGATGTTCAAATTTCTCGGTACATTCTTACGAATATTTAATTTTTCTATTTTTACCTAACTGGTAAAGCAACTTTCTGCGTTTTTACATTTTTTCCGGGCAAAGAAATCCGCACACAAATTCTGCACATCTTATGGAGACGTAGACCGCACGCCACTGCTCCACTTTAATAACACTAAGGTACAAAATTTGAAAATAAAAAAAATTAGACTGGACTGTGTGGTTTTTGATAATTAGGGCTCGCTGATCATAATGTCATCATTAGTTTTTGTTCTACACGTCAAATTTTTGAGAAAATTTAGTACAAATATAACGATTTTTCAATGTATTTTTTCTCGCAATTCAATTTTGTTTTCGATATAATTTTTTCGATTTCGATTTCCATATAATACGCTACGAATTAACCGTGTTGTAGGGGGCATACCTGTACAGAAATGTATTTCTCGAATGAAATGTGATTTAGTTCTTGTTTATAAATATGTTTGAATTCAATTGATCAAAATTTGAACTTTTTTTTTGAAAAAATTCACTTTTTGGAAGCATTTTTTTTTCGAAATGTGACGTGTAGGAGAAAAGCTAATGATGCCATTGTGTTCAGCATACCCGAATTATCAAAATCCACCTAGACTGTTCTCATTTTTTTTAGTGTACCACAGCGTAATTTTATCCCCGATTTATTCAGGCAAAGATTTGGGGGGTATCATATTCACCAAAAAAGACTATTTAAAAAATTAAAATACCACTGACCCGAAACGTCTTCTTAATACTCACTTAATTTTGGTTGGTTTTGACCCACAGCCTAGAGAGGTTGCCGACCCTTGCACTAGATCTACAACATAGGATAATCCTCAAGTATTGTTATTTATAGGCAAAAAATACATATGATGGTGATTAAATTAGAAGGAGACACTCCTGAGCCTCTTCAGCATTTGTAATATCCCATTCGAATTCGAAATTAGTTTACTGTGGATGGAATGAAATTTTTTCTTGGGGGGTTACGAGGTCAATGAATGAATTACATTTGTATTCATTGATGGTAATATTTTATAAATATAATTAATTGCAAATTGCTGACATTTGAAATCAAGTTGACTGAAATGAACAACTTTTTGAGTGAAATTTAGTACGTTGATCAGCTATAAATCTCAAATTCTTGCATCACCCCGTCGCTAGGATTTTTTTGCCGAATATTTTCAGTTACGTATTATTTTGATAATAATCGTAATGATAATTAAACTGCGTTTGTGAAAAATTTGCCTACACCCGTGTATATTGAAATATACATACGTATGAAGTAAAAACAAATTTGTCGAGTGTAAAACGCAATTCCTGTTTAATTTTGAGATATTTCGTGCAGCCATTTCTAATGGTAACTACATGCTTGTATAATGAGAGGCTATCAGCTATTTTTTTGATAAGATAAATTCAAGTATAGAACAGAGTATTAAGTCGTTAATAAACATTTTAAAAATCGTTATATTATGTAAGCATTTTCGATGGAGGTTTTAAAGATAAAGAAGCTCTGAATGTTGTTCTAAATTTCTATAATTTTAGTACAATATACCGCTAAATAGTTTTGCAAATCGTTCAGCAGATATTGAAAAATGCGATATGGATGCGTATGTTAATTTACGGATATGGGTATTATCCGTATATCTGCAGGGACATTTTCTTACAGGTCGCTAAATACGAATGAGACGTTAACACGTTTTAAATTTAAGAATATCGAATATCCAAGTACTCTAGTACTTCAAATTCGCCCTTAGATTTATTGGCGATAACGCAAATAAAAATTGTTTCGGGTATAAGAAAACTTACATCTCGCAGGCCTCTACATTTACTACTATTTATTAAGCATTCGATACAAATGCACTTTCAGATACACGAAATACAGATACTTCTGACTGAAAAAAAATGTCAGTTCTTCAGATACGCCTCAAAACACCGCACACCCCACAATGATTTCTTTCTGAAAGCAAAAACTAATATATGAATGGAAATCGAGATCGGAAGACTATAAAATCTAGAGAAAAATAACTGGATACATAAAAACTTTGTACTTTGAATGTACTTTGATTATTATTAGCGATAGATATAATTAGAGCAATCCAAACAACACATATTTTAGTCATTTTATTAACATCTCTCTTATCGCAATGAGCGTATCCAGTATAGGTAGACGAATAAAAGTACGTGACTAACTTAAATAAAATGACGATTGGAAACCGGTCACCTATTGTTTAATTTATGAATATTAATTAATGCTAATTGTTATCGTTTTTCAAAATCGAGTTTCATACCAACGGGAAAAAAACTGCAGGTAAAAGTTGTATTGAAAAAATCCCCTTTACCTACCTTTAATGTTTTCTTGTAGTTGTTAAGTTGATCTTCGGCTGGTCCACGAACTGACATTTTTATAGTTGAATTTCAAAGAAATTACACAAATCAAATAATAAAGAAACTAGAGTTTAAGTTGATTGTAAAGGCACTCCGAATAAAACAGGTTTTTCTAAATAACAGAATAACGCAACCTATTTCGCCGCAACAATTGAAAAAATATTAAAACGTAAAAATTCTTGTTTACGCCTTATATACCCTGGAAACAGCTGATAAAATGGGGGGCCGGAACAATTCTCGTTGTCATTGGGAGTATGACATATCGATTGTTTTCAAACAGATACGTTCATCGTAGAGAATTTAATTTTTGACCAGTAAATTATTGATTAATAATATTTGTTTAGTAGATCTCTTATTTTCAATGTTTAAAATACGAATATTATCCATAGACCATACAGGATGAGTGCTTTTCAGGTAAATTTATAAAACGGTGACCTCTAGATTGGTGGTACGGGTCGTTACTTGTTTTGTTGGAACAAGTAGCAAAATTGCTAAAAGCATGGTAATCCATCAACTAACAATAGTTATGATAGCACCATTTTCTGCTAAATTTATCGTCACGTTCGAAGATGTTCCTGTAAGTAAAACAACTGAACGTTATATGGACGTACCGAATCACGTTTTTTACAAATTGAGGTTAAGATTACAAACTTAATCAATATATATAATAAAAGAAAGTGTGGTTTGTATGTAACCGACGACATGTATGGGGGTTAAGGTATAGTAGCCCTCCATCCCCCATCCATGAAGAAGGTTTCGACTTAGAACTGCGGGGCTGGGGTTCGGAGATAATTGGTGTCAAATGTTACATTATCATGATATTCATAACTATAGATATACAACATATCCAATATTATATATGTTTCGGCCGTAGCTCCTTCCAGTGAAAAGGAGCGGCTACAGGAAAAAATTTACTTCCCAAAGTCATATACAGAGGATCGACTGAGGGGGTCATTGGCTCCTCCTCCCCTCCAATAATATGGCCGCCAGTGACGTTTTCACAGATGTAGTGTAGATGGTTGGGGGTTGATAACGCGCAGAAGGGTGCATCGTGGACAGTCAGTTCTATGGAGTGCTAACACTTTTAAGGTTTGGGCTACATTATGGGTGATGAGGGGATGGGCTACCGAGGCGCCATTTCGTAGTGGTTGAACAAACAACTTTTTCCGTGACGAAATTTCAAAAATTTTCAGAGGTCAGGATTACTTCCCGATCGTTTTGCGATGTTCTACAACATTGCCAATATACAACATGGCAAGGCCAAACCAATTTATGCTATTACCGAATTTCTTGCCCCGCCACCAGATGGTGTTGCCATGCAAGTGTTGTCAAATTTTTCCACTTAAATTCTCTAAATTTTTCAGAAAACTCAATTTTTCTCCCACAAGGAGAATGGAGCTCGAACTAATAGAGCTATTGCTTTTTTGCTCCCTCCCCCCTCTGACCTGTGAGCTCGCGGAGAAAATGGTCGACACCCCTCAGAAATTTCCTTCTGTGCCGGAAACTACTTCAAAATGGCGTTAGATGTGAGACTCATGTATGGGAAAGTTGTTCGTTGTATCAGGCTGACCCTAGGAAAAATGTTGAAAAAAATCACCGTTTTCCCAGCCAATAAATACTAAATGGGATCTGACGTCATAGTTATTCGTATGGCAGATATGTAGTTGGGAAAAATACCACCGCCTACTGATAGATGGCGCTGATGGTCGAACAATTTTTTTTGGCAGATTATGCGCGATGAGTGGTAGCTGATGTCGAGAAAGTATACAAAATTTCCTCTTTTTTCCATTCTAGCCCCCTTATGGTGGGTCCCAGGTGGGGGGCGTGGTGGACAAAGTTGTTGATAGGGTGGAGGGGGGAGGGTGGTGGTAACCATATTTTGATCGGAAACAATTTCTTGTGAAATCAAAAATTTTTATTTCACCAAAAAATTGCAAAAAATTGTCGCTCTTGCTGATGTTAACGAAAATTTTCCGAACATTGCCGAAGCGCTTTTTCCCTATTAGCTCTTATTTACCGTCCGATTGAAATGTACTATTCTGGGAGCCGATAGGACATGTAAAAATACACCTGAAAAAAATAGTAATAGCTCGACAATTTGCGCGTCAATGGGTCATTTTTGGCTTTGATCGCCGATTGCCGAAAATTTTGTTCGGCGGCCAGAAAAGTTTTGTTCTATGAAAGTTACGTAGATAGTTGCTCTACACGAGAAAATTAAAAAACTTGGAAAAAGTTGACCCTTTCATGCCTTTTGGACTGAAAATAGGGCTTTCAAAAAACCGCCTCTAGTGGAGAGGGGGTGGGAAAATTTGTAATTCTTACATTTTTATTGGATAGTGAATGGAAATACCTAACGACTGATACTAAATACATGGGGGGCATTCATACAAAATCAAATAAAAAAAAATAAATTTAATTTTGAAATGTTTTTTATGCCGATTTTAAGTGCATTTTTAAATTTTTTATACGAATATATGGGGCCCATGCAAATCATAATATATGAAAATTATATATACCTATGCTATCGGTAACCTATACAATTAGGTTAGCCGACTTAAGTAGTGTATGGCAATTTGTTTAGTATGTCAAGAAGCATTTGCCAAAAATCAGTGCTGGGAACCAATCAGTGCTGGGAAACACAAAAATTCAAAAAACCGTTTTAAAAGAA
>JANTOP010012040.1:0-15005 GCA_027564815.1 Symmerus nobilis | reverse complement strand
CAGATTGAGAAGTAAATTAATGAATTGAATTATAATATATTCTATAGAAAATTTTTTATAAGAACTAATCTGAACCACTTTTTAAAATTGATTGTCTTTACTTTTTTTCGCCTCTAAAATTTTAGCATTTCAAAAATTTTGCCGCCCTTTAAATTATGCCGCCCTAGGCTCGGGCCTCACGGGCCTAGGCCTAAATCCATCACTGAATGTTTCTACAAAATGTTTTTTTTTTTGTTTGGAAAATTTCTAGAATAAATTTCGAGCTCCAAGAATTTACGGTTCCTAGGTCCGGGGCTAAACTCTTGTATGGAAGATGTCGCCCTGCTGAAATCTAAAAAATCGATTAATAAAATTCTGAAAATGATATCAATTTTCTGTCAAATTAATATAATTCTTGGGGATTTTTTTAAGACTGGTGGCCAAAATCTAGAATTGTCAGGATTTCTTGCCAGGCACTAGACTGCAATTAATTTTATTATAGGCAGAGAAGTTGCAGATAAAGTTTACCGTTTATCGCTTTCCAATATTTCTATAAATAAAATTTTTCGGACATTTCTTGAGACCATTTCGAAGGAGATTCAAAATTTATTTTTAACATAATTTTAAAATTATAAATTGTCAAATAACTTCCTAGGATTTTTGTCAGTAGGTCGATCTAATCATCCCATAGCTGGATCCCAACTTTAAAAATTTTCCCAGAATTTATAGACATTTTTTAAATAAAATAATTTAATAATTTCGTCCCATGGAAAGCCCCACTCAAATTTGGTGGTCAAATGTATTTCAAAATTTTAAGAAATTAATTTGTTGGCGCAATTCTGCGTCATTACATGCTTTGACGTGAAAAGTCGAGATTTGTAGATTTTTACAGATTCTTCCCAACTTCAACCATTTTCAGACTTTTCTGAAAATAAAATCGAGAACAAGTTAGGAAAAATCGCAATGGCATCTCTCGAACTATCCTAAGTCCCATTTCCATAGCTTTTGCCGGCTTTATCTAACTTCTCAGACTGTGCTCTGCATCCCAGACCCAACTGACTTATTTCCATTTTTCTCAGACTAATTCTCCTCTTCCCCATAACGCCACAGTTGAGTAAAGCTGGCGCAATGCATAGGGAAATTTGATCGATAGCACACACAGCTTCCAGGTTCTATCAAGAGGTACTCAGTGTGATTTTGAACCCCTAGAAACCATCTGTACCAAAATTTTTAAAGAATTCAGTAGTTTCTACAATAAACCACGTCTACAGAAAATAATAAAAATTTATTTAAATGAAATACTGACTGGAACGAATTAATTAATCGTTCTTCTTAATATATTTGTTGACCGTCCGTTTAAAATTCCACTGAACACCGTAGCTAACCAATTTTAACGGTCCCATTATACATGCATGGAAGATAATTAGGACTGGATCGATTTTAATCGGTGCCAATCCATGACAAATCGTCGTTAGGAGCCAACTTTCAAATCCGAACGTAGAAAAAAATGATCCAGCCTGAAAAGAAAGGAAAATTAGGATTTTTAATGGAAGGAAGAGTTACATTACCAAAGCGTCGTTAACAATTTTCCGGGCGACATCTTCCGGTTTCGCTAAACCACCGGTACTCGATAGAATTTTCGTTATTTCCGGTTTCGTTTTCTCCTCATTCTCGAATCCCGGTGTATCCGTGTCAGCCGGTAAGGCTAACGTTACCGTTACATTAAATGGATACGCTTCCATGGCTATGCATTCGGCCAGTCCGCGGAGAGCGAATTTTGACGCACTATACGCTCCGTAACCGTATAAACCGAGCAACGCTAATTGGGATGAAGTGATAACAATAATACCTTCCTTACGAGCTTTCATTCCGGCTAGAACATGTCGAACGGGATGGTAGGTTGTGAAGTAGTTGATGTTCATCATGAGCTGGGCATCGTCTACGGGCATTGTTTCCACCGTACCGCACAGTGCCATCCCAGCACAATTGACCAGCATGTATATTGGACCGGATCGATCCTCAATTTCCTTTAAATTCTTCACAATCGTCTCGTAATCCTTCGACAGATCCAACGATATCCAGTTGATGTTCTGGTTTTCATGAATACAATTTTTCCGGATCAATTCAACCGCTTTTTCTACGATAAAAATTATAAATAAAATTCCAATTTAATTAAAAACAAAGTCCAATACTTAGTTTTCCTTCATTTCGAGCGATAACGGTAACATCGGCCCCCCGTTTTGCACAATTAACCGCCACCCAAAGTCCGATTCCTTGGGAACCGCCGGTTACAATGACGTGTCGCTGGTTTATCGATCGCTGAGGCCGCCGTTTCAACCACCAATAGATGAGGTAATGCGAAAAGGCGATTAAAATGATGTAAATTCCTGTTTCAATTGTTAAATTCATTTTTGAAATATCAAAATAACGAAATCTCGCTACACACCCAATGAAATGTCAAATTTGTTTTTTCTTAATTCTTAGTTTAAAGGCCTGGACGCAGGAGGCATCCATATATTCAAGTGTCAAATATTCAGTGATTTTATGAAAATTTGCTGTAAGCACCGCTGTGTGATTCGCTGCCAAATTTTACAATTCGATTCTTCCCTGGCCAAATCTCTGGCAAAAATGCTACAAAATGTTGAGAAAAATTATATAAATGCTACAATGCCTGGAAACGTCGGTACAATTTAGGAAGACCCACCAGAAAGGCTTTAGGAAAGTTTAGGAGAAATTTGGGAAAAGTTGATGAGAATTAGGAAATTAAAGGCGGAGCAAATCAGAAAACAGGAAATATGAAGAATAATCAAGATTAACAGAAAAAAGTCAGAGAGATGGTGAAGCTGTCTATAGTTTCCTTATTTTCCGACTATTTCTCACATTTTCTTACGGTTCCTTGTGTTCTAGGCCTTCCCAGCCTTATTTCTCTTTCGGTTAGCCTGAAAGTTAGCCTCATCAGCTGTAACTAGTTCGACTGCGAGCTATCCATAGCTGGAATAAAATATAAATTCGAAGCTAAACTTAAACAAATTGATTTTTATTTAATAAATATATTTTTATACAAAAAGAAAATGAAATGATGAGCCAACAATCTTAAAATCTTAAAAAATTAGTTTACTTATGTAAACGTCTCGTTGCCTGCCGTATCGGCCGTCCTCTATACGACCCCATACTACCACCAGTAGCCGTCGAACTACCAACACCAATATTAAATAGATTTGGTGCGCTACCACCACCCGTTCCACCATTAAACATGTTCGAATCCGAACCGGAACCACCTCCCTGTCCACTTGCATTAAAATTAAAAACCGTATCCGTTGAGCTGGCACTACCCGTTACCGGACCTTGTGGATTAAAATTAAAACCACCGGTTTGAGATGGTGTACCGGCCGTAAATGGATTGTTCGTTACGGATTGGGTACTGCTACCGGTACCGAATATATTATTCGGTTTATTACCGGGGTCTTGTAGCGCTGAACCAAAAGTGAATACGGATGCAGATGGGGCACCGGATGGTGGTGATTGTATTTTATTAACCGTTTGGGTTGCTGCCCCAAATAACCCGGAAGGGGTTGGTGCATTTATATTGACCGTTTCGTTCTGTTTCGTTTGTCCGAAATTAAATGAAAATGGACTCGGTGATGGTTTCATTACCGAACTGTTTGTACCGCCGAATATATTCGCACTACCTCCGGCCGGTGTTTCATTACTTGGCGGTGATTTTCCGAAAACGTTATTCGGTATGGTCCCGCCGTTTGGTGGCAAAACATTATTTACCGGAGATTTGCCGGGACCAAATGAAAACGTTGAATTTAGATTCGTAGTTGAACCACCAAACGGATTTCCGATTTGAGACGGTGGTGACGCGAACGATTGTCCAAATATACTTTCAGTTGGATTCGATCGGATAGCGGCCGGTTTCTGTCCGGCCAAATCACTAAACGTAAACGTAGCTGACTGGGTTGTCATCGGTACCGGTTGTCCGAAGATTGATTGGGTCGGTGGCGAAGTAGTGGTTGATTGGGAACCGAATATTGTTATAGCCGGTTTCGGTGCCGCACCATCACCGAAACTAATTGGATTGAACGGTGAACTGAGCTGTGGGAAAGTAATCGGTTTAGTTGGAATTGATGTTTCGAAATTAAACATTCCCGATTGATTTGTTCCTGGTGGTTTAACTTCTGATTTGGATGGAGTCGCTCCGAATGAGAATAGATTCGGTGGAGATGTGGTTGATGTCGTGACACCAAACATCGGCATCGAATTGGTTGTACTTATCGAACCGAATGTTGGCACTGGTACCACCGTAGTTGTTGGTTGATTTGGTTGCACTCCGAACATCGGTTGGGACGAACTGGTCGTCTTTGGTGGTGCAATATTAAACGGACTAACGCCAGCTATCGTTGTAACTGGAATCAAACCGAACGTTAATGGTTTCGTGGTTGGTGGTCCGAAATTAAAACTCGGTGTTGTCGTAACCGGTGGGGTATAGGTTGGTGGTGGATTCGATGGAACCGATCCCGCTTTTCCAATCAATACATTTGACAGAACGGTAACCGATTTCGGGCCAGCAAATCCTCCTCCTCCACCTGGCGTTAATACGGATTGGCTTGTGGTTGTCG
This sequence comes from Symmerus nobilis, assembly GCA_027564815.1. Classification (NCBI taxonomy): domain Eukaryota; kingdom Metazoa; phylum Arthropoda; class Insecta; order Diptera; family Mycetophilidae; genus Symmerus; species Symmerus nobilis. The sequence continues at coordinate 10,404 of JANTOP010012040.1, read as the reverse complement.
CTGATTGAATTGAAACGACCGGCCCTTGAGAGAAGGTGGTGGCTGTAGAAAATGCCAATGAAACAGTTGTTTTCGGTGGATCCTTGGCCACATCAAATGTAAACGATGGTGTTGTAGCCGGCGTTGATGGCAACGTTGTTCCGAATTGGATTTGAGGTTTTAATGTTGTCGTTGGACCAAAATTAAACATTGGCATCGATGGGATGTTTATTTTGTTGGCTGTTGTAGAGGATTCGGATGGTGGTTGTGTCACTGGAATGGCTGGAACCGCTGGAGGATTAAAAACTATAAGAAAAGTTATATCAGTCATTTTCTGTCGATAACAGAGCACTTATTTGATTGAGTTTGAACAGGATACTTAGTTTATAATTATCAGAACGAAGAGAAGGACGGTTTAAAGAATAGCTTAGCCCATTTTCTACTGTGCAAACGACGGCCATAGAAGCTAGTATCTTCCAAATATTTCTTTATTTCGCTATCAAATAGCGTAGCAAGTGAAAATATAATGGAAAAGTTAGAAAAAGCTCAGAGAATTAAGGGAAAAGTTGAGGAAATTCGGCTAGAAGTCGGGTCAAGTTAAAAAAAAGTACGAAGCCCGGGAAAAATAGTAGAGATATTTTGGGATTTGATGCAAGACTGGGAATATGGGGAAAAATCTGGGAGTCAAAAAACGTCGATAAAAGTCAGGAAAAGTTGAAATATTTATTTTCTCCAATTTTCATCAACTTTATCAGATTTCCTACCAACTGCTCCAACTTTTACTAATTTTTCGCGATTTTTTGCGGGTATTTTTGGGACTTTTCCAATCCGTCTTTGATGCATTTTGAATATAACGGCTTGTTTCGAGTTGGTTTTTTACATTTACCCGCGATTTACCGATTTTGATCGCTTTTTCTGCAATTTTTGCAACTACGGGACATTTAAGGAAATGGCTCGGATTGCTTCGAGCAAAAATGTGCCGTAAATCTGTTGAAATATTTATTTTAGGAGTAGGGGTTGGTGAGATAGGGGCAGAAACTTCTAAAAGCTAATTCAAAGCTTTTAATTAAAATATAATTTTAATGAGCTTTTGAGATTTTTGAAGCATTTTTATTGGGAAAAATTTAAATTTCGTGAGAGGACCGACATCTGGATAGAAAATAGATTTTCAAATGAGTAAAATTAAGCTTGAAAGTTCGAGCTTTCTTTGAGCTTACAATGGAGGGGGAAAGCTTTTAGCTAAAATGACATATTTTATCGAAATTTAATGAATCGGATAAAAATTCGATTCCAACTTATATAAAATGACATCTTAATTTTAATCTTTCAATGAGCTTTCGAGATTTTTAAAGCCTCGTTTTAGAAAAAGTTGAAATTTTATTAAACGATCGTGATCTGGATAGAAAATAGATTATTAAACGTAAAAAAACTAAGTTCGAAACTTAGAGCTTTCGTTGTGCTTTTAATAATTTTGATAAGCTTTCTGCAAAAAGTCCGCATTTCATTTCAATTTAATGAATCGGATGAAAATCCGATTCTAAATTATATTAAATTACATCTTAATCTTAAGCTTTCAATAAGCTTTCGAGATTTTCGAAGCTTTATTTTAGAATAAGTTGAAATTCTATTAAAGGATCGTTATCTGCATTAAAAATAGACTTTTAAACGTAAAAAACTAAGTTCGAAACTTAGAGCTTTCGTTGTGCTTTTAATAGTTTGGATGAGCTTTCTGCGAAAATTCCACATTTCATTTCAATTTAATGAATGGAATAAAAATTTGATTTCAAATTATAAAAAATGACACTTAATTTTAAGCTTTCAATGAGCTTTCGAGATTTTCGAAGCTTTATTTTAGAAAAAGTTGAAATTCTATTAAAGGATCGTTAACTGAATAGAAAATTGATTTTTAAACGTAAAAAATTAAGTTCGAAACTTACGAGCTTTCGTTGCGCTTTTAATAGTTTGGATGAGCTTTTAGCGAAAATTCCACATTTCATTTCCATTTAATGAATCGGATAAAAATTCGATTCCAAATTATATAAAATGACATTTTAATTCTAAGCTTTCAATGAGCTTTCGAGATTTTTAAAGCTTTATTTTGGAAAATTTGAAATTTCGTTATAGGATCGTTATATGGATAGAAAATAGATTTTAAAAAGTAATAAACACGGTCAGAAAAATAAAGCTTTCTGGGAGCTTTTAAGTTTTTGGAGAGCTTTTGTACGAAAAGTTTAGTTTGGATATTTTTGAATGTTTCTTCAACTAATTTATAAACTTCTTGAATCATTACATTTTTTTGGATCCGAAGAAAATGATCGGGAAAACCGGATCAAATATCACGACGCCCGATAGTCAAATTTTTCGATTAGCGCCGTTACGATTTTTTGATTTTTCATAGATTTTTTTTTTTTGGAATATTGGTTGATTCAAGACAGAAAAGCCGTATATCGCCAGCAGCTTGCATCAATCGGAACTAGGTGAAGGCAGTGAAACAGCAGCGATCGAGTGTCACTCAATTGTTGAAACAGGACTTCATGTATCTGTTAACTGTCGTGCCTTAGTCCTAATGGAGTCGTTCACCAAGGCGCACAGCACCCCAGCTGTGATATCTGCTATCACTTATAAGCAAAAAACAGGAATTTGCTTTCTAAATTGACTTTTACTATAAAATTATCTTAGCGTCTTCCAGGAAATCTACCAGCTGACGCAATATGATTTGCTGCCCATTTTTTAAGGCATCAGCCAAGTACGTATAAGTGTTGGCGAAATTGAACTTGGCACGACAAGAGAAGTTGGAGCACGAGAAAAGCAAGTGGTCGTTGTCCTCGATGACATTGCATGAAATGCATAAGGGGCTTTCTTCAGCCCTAATCTTATGCAGGTAAGCCTTATTATAGGAGTGATTTGTGAAGAGGCGATTCAAGGTTTATATCTAGCCTGGCCTCCAGCGGGAGTTGTGGAACCAAGGCCTCTGACTAACTGTAGGGAATATCCTAGCGAAGAAAACGCCAGTTTTGCCGGACCTATCCTCGAACTCTCTTTGCCAGAGGTTCCATACTTCTTTCTTTATCTCAGCGTAGGCCTCATCAATTGATAGGTATGTCTCTATGATCCTACCTTCGATTAGAGCTTTTCTAGCCACGGAGTCCGCTTTCTCATTAGCGGGCAGCCCACAGTGACCCGGAATCCACACGATTCTGATCTCGCAATCTGCCGCCTCTGTGAGCTTATTGATTTCATTTATAAAATGATAGCACGAGTTGTTTGACATGGCTGTACAGCCGCTAAGACTGTCCGTTAAGATCACGAATTTAACTATTTTTCGATCGAGTGCCCACTCGATTGCAATACATAATGCCGTGAGTTCGGCGCAGAAAGAGGACATCTTTCGCATTACACGTTCTGAGCGCTCCAAAAAACCAGGAGCCGAAATATCAACACAAGCCATCCCTTAGACTGACGCTGCAACAGACGCATCCGTTGCGAAGATGTGAAAGTTATCCAAAGAAAACCATTGCAATAGATCATCATATAGGCCAAAAACCACATTGCGTGAAGCGAGGGCCTTTCTGAGACCAGAAGAGGCGGAAAAATTGGTTTCGATCGACACTTTTGCCGAAAGCGGCGACTTTCGATATATGGGAATTCTTGATAGGGTGTGACTGAATTTTTGGTAGGCAAGGTCGTAGCACGTCCGCATTGGTCCATCAAGATTTAGAGACTGCTTCACCGGCATGTTGAAATGAAAAAACTTGCATAGTTCCCTCCCGGTTAGATATAACGCTCTGAACCATGGGGGGCTAATGAATAGATCACCGGCGATAGTTCTCCGGCTAATGAATAGATCACTTGAAAAGGCGTGGAGGGGGTGAGTCCCATGCACTTTTCGAGGATTGCCGAGATTTTTTGAGTAACACTTTTCGCTGCATTTAGTGTTGAAGACCTCGCGTACTCAAGTTTTGACCTGAACAAAGCTTTGTACAGGTTCATGGCCAGTTTGGGATGTAAACCTCCATTGACAGCGCCTATCATTTTGAAAAGACTCAGACAAGGCTTGCGCAGCTGGGCGTATTGATTCGTTGATGTGCATGCTGCATGATTGGGAGTTATTGAAAATGCGTCCAAGGAACTTTATCTTGCTGACGAAGGGTACACGTGTGCCATTTACATTGCAGCTGGGGATAATGTTTGGCTCCCATCTCGACATTGCCATAAAGATTGACTTTTTTGGGTTTATGGCTAGATACAGTCTGTCTGCAATCCTAAGGAAGAGATTTACTTTACGTTCCAATTAAGATATGGCCTTTGCCTTGCTTGTTCCAGCCGATATAAGGAAGAAATCATTCGCGTATTGGAAGAGAGCGGTAGATTCATCTTGTAGGTCATGAAAAGACGTGGTATACAGGTTGAAAGCTAAAGGACTTAGGGCACTACCTTGAGGGGCCCCTGCTGTTACCTTTATCTCTTCCTCCCCAAGCCTCAGGTATCGTTCGCCGAAGAAATTTAGCATACAGTTGATCTCAAGCGCGGGGCCATTTTTTCTCAAGATAGCAGCAAGCTTATTGAGATTGACTCTATCATAGGCACTATCGAAGTCAAGGGAAGCCACGACAAACTTATAGCATGGGTCGTTAAAGACCTTGAAAGTCTGAAGAATGTCATTTATGCAGAAGATGGTGGACTTATTCTTTTGGTAAGCATAAGACCTGGGAGGTATAATGTTCTCTAAATCCATCCAGTTGTCTATTCTTTTTTTGACAATGGCATTGATAGATTTGACCATGACAGATATTAGGGATATTGGATGTTCATAGATAAAATTCAACATTTAGGAAATATTTGAATTTTGTATTTTTACCTAATTGTCAGAGCAACTTTCTGCGTTTTTAAATTTTTTCCGGTCAAAAGGGGTCATCAAAATCTGCACGCCTTACGGTAATGTTGACCGCACGTGACTGGTAAATAATGAGTTTGCAAGTTACTTATTTTGTGCACGCTAAATAATTTTTTCCTGCAAGATCTCATAAAACTACGCAACTTAGAGGGAACATTGGTTATCACCAATTTCATAAAAAAACCCAAACCCGCAGTTTCCATGACCAGACGATTAGTTATGCAGTGAATTAAACTGATACACCAAATATTGCCGTAGCAGTAATTTCGCAGCTCCCCTACAAAATTATTGAATTACTAGCTTCTGATAGAAAATTGCTAGCAAAAAGCCCTCGTCCATCATCCGGAAATCAGAATCAACGAAACCATAATTCAAAAATAAAATTAGGAACTAGAATTGGATCACATGCCCTCTAAAAATTATTCAATTTTGTGCGAAACCAGTACAACAATACAACAAATATCTTGTACAAGAAAAGCGGTGTTCAATAAACTTCACCCGATGTTCTATCCCGGAATTCGAACTACGAGGAAACTCAATATCGCGAGATACTTCAACAAACCAAAATTGAGGCAGATCGGATAAAAGTTCCACTGCCAAATGAAGAACCAGTTCTGTCCTACAAGGTTCCGTTGGCACAAAAATTGCAGCCAGCAGACCACGGTTAATTGGATGTAGGAAATACAGTAAGCATATGCCGATTATTTCAACAAAATCGTCCGTACAGACGAGATCGACATTTTCAACTCTCTGGCTATGTGAATAAAGAAAATTCTCTTTATCCACCAGTTTGGTGTGAGTTTTATAGGTAAATAATTATCTCGTGTGATAACAAGAAGTGATCGAATAGTCAGATATCAGAGAGTTTGAATAATCTAAGTGTAAGGAATGTTGCAGATTGAACATGACGAACCTAAAAATGAGTTGAAAAAATGATGAATAAAATATTTTCGAATAAAATTAAATTAAAAAATTAAATTACCAATTGGTGCTGTTGATTTTTCCGTCACTGCAACCGGATCCGGCAAACCAAATGTAACAATTTTCTTCTCCGGCTGTACAACTGGTGTGACCACCTCTGGTACAGTTACAACGATCGATTTGACGACCGATTCAGTTGATTTGGTTGTCAAAACATCAACATGGGTTGTGGCGGGAGTTGTTGTAACAACAACTGGTTCAGTTGTACCGAACTGTACACTAGCCACCGGTACTGTAGTTATCGGTGTCACTTTCAATCTATTTTCTTCAATAATCGACGTTGATTCAATGATTTTTACCGGTTCCGTTTGATCGTTTTTCACCGGTTTAATTGGTTTATCGGGTTCGTCCAGTCCACCGGATAGACATTGTAACATCAACGATAGTTTACTTTGTTCAAATGATTTTAAATCGGAACCGCGACCGGTTGGTAATTTCGTTGATGATGCAATCCGTGGAACGACAAATGACACATTTTCATCATCCGAATGGGGGGATTTCGTTTTACTGAATTTACTTTGGGATTGTCCCCGTACCGGGGTGATTTTCTTATTGAATAACGTTAATTGTTCACCGTTCACCGGCTGAATATCCGGTTTCGGGTAATGAGAAACTGGGGTTTCAGTAACAATTGATGTTGACGAGCTATGAATTGGTTTCCTTGCTAACAGTTGATTCGGTGATGGAGTTTTTTGATTTAAAACGATTTGATTCGGTGGCGTTACGGATTCGGGTGTAGAAATTGACTTTTTAATTTGTAGTTCCGCACTACCACTCATACCGAATCGTTTTCGAGCCGATTGAATAGACGGTTCCGAATCGGTATCAATTCGTTTATATTTCCGGTTCAATAAGACGCTGGAACTGAGCGAACTTTTAATGTCATTGTTACTCGACACCGTACACTGCCGTTTCTGTGTCGTATCCGGTGAGATTCGTTCCCGTTGCCGTTTCGTTGACGTTCCATTTGATTTACCAAATATACTGTTCGGTGAGCGATCGACCCTATCCAAATCACGGATCTTCGTTTTCTTCATCTGTTCGCAACTGTAATCCTCACAATGGATCCGTTTATGGGAGATTTCCTTCAGTGCGTCCAAAACGCTTCGTGTCGGATTCGGTTCGTAGTCGTGATGGGTTGACTGGATCGGTTGATCGTGTTCACTGGTCCGTTTTCGTATCACCGATCCAATCGATTGACTGTAAATGTTTGACCGACGATGTTGGCCGTAGTACGTTATCGGTGGCGGTATTCGACTCACTTTCGACCCGATATCCAGATTACGTATCAATTCCGTTTTCGGTTTGTTTAAATGGACGATCGGCAGTTCGCCAGGACGATTGTACAAATGGTTGATTAACGGTTTGTGATTCGGATTCACCGATGCTTTATTGTAATATTGAACGATCCGTGACGTTAAACCGTTACTTTGGGCATCGGTGTACACTTGACGGTCGACTTTTGATGGGAAACTATTGTTTAATGAACGGTCAGACGTGTTTGGCCTTAAATAATTATCAAAAGATTATTTCATCAGGAAATGAAATGAAATGAAAGCAAGAAAATGAAAACAAAACTTACGAATTTCTCGACATTATTACCACTTCCTGATTTTCCTCGTTGATTAAAATTTCGATATTCTCTTCTCTGATTAAAAATTGATGATAAAATCACGTTTAATTCACCAAACAAACTGTTAAAATGCAGAAAGAATTCCAAAAAATATTTAAAAATAGAAAAATGCTCTCAACAAATTACGCCATTCCAGATTTGACATTTGAAGTGGTTGCAAATGGTTTGTTTTCCCACGATGGAGCAGAACGGTAAAGAGTAGAATCATCATCATCTATACCTCTTACTCCTCGAGGGAGCATAAGTGTGCTTCCATATGGAAGTTTCTATGACTTATTACACGATTATTTAACGATTGAGGCTAGGTTGTCAATCTATCGCTCAACCGTTTTGTTCTTTCTTTATTTTGATCATTAATCCATTACTTTTGACCAATTACATATTTAATAGCAATGTATTGTGTATTGTTATTGATGATACCCCCAATACACAAGGAGTCTCTGTATAAGAATACTTATATTCTTATACACGGGACCGCCGCCAGCTTTACGTCACCATCCGAAATGACGCGGTTTCAGGTTCGATCATTGTTACGATCACAAATTATTGAAATAATAATTTTTTTGTGATGTCGACACCTGACTTCGAACCTCGAACCTGCAAACCTCTCTCTTCAAAGCGGGCGCCATACCCATTAATGCCATGAAGAGGTCGAAGAGTAGAATAGCGACTAAAATAGATTGCGGGAAAGCGTCAGTATTTTTTAACTTTATGGCCACAGTTGACTTGGCTGGGCATTTCTTTCTTTATTTATAATTTGCTCGACAAACAAAAAAACTGTAAAAGCCGTTTTCATGAATGAAATTTTCTGAGAAAAGGGAGTATTTAAGAGGAATAGCTGATTTCACTTAAATCGTTTCTGTTTCTCAGCAAATTATCTCAAATTATCATTCAAACGTGGCCGATTCCTATATAAATTAAATGCAATTTCCCCTTTCCCCTTGCCGCTACTCTATACTTTTAAATTAATTTGTTGTTGTTTTCTATATATTTTTTTATCACTTGAAAATGGAAGCCGAACACGATTGGAGAGGATTCAGTGCCATAGATGCGGGGAAAAGTTATGTGTAGAGAGGCGCTGCGCACTATTTAATTCTATTTATCTTCGGAACGACACTAACACGTATATGATTTGACAAGAATGGAGGTTTATTCTTAATAATTCAATTACCCATACATGAGAATTCTGTGTCCATATGTGACCGTTCAATTACCGGCATAAGCAAGCCTAGTGTCGCATCAACATACATGCCCAATACAGTGAGCAGGTACGTTAACATGACTAGTCTCGCATTAGCCATATAAATTACATGTAATTTTTTATCTCTCTCACTTTGTTGCCATTCCTGGTACTCTCTACACCCTGTTTCCATGTGTATAAAACTGCAATCGTAATTCTAAGAATTGAGGGAAATTGACAATAATTTACAGGATTTGACATTTTCATTTCATTTCATGGTCATACCGAAATTACGATTGCATACAAATGAAAATGTCAATTTGTGTAAATTAATGTCAATTTCTCTCAATTCTTAAAATTACGATTGCAGTTTTTAAACATGGAAACATGAAAACTATTCTCAGCATGCAAACGTAATTTCAGCCATACCGAAATCAAAATTTCTTGCAAATGAAAAAGTCAATATCTCTCCGTTTCGCCTCAGTTTCTGTCAAATGTCAAATTAAAGAGAGGAAAAATTACGATTGCATTTTTATCCATGGAAACACAACAATAGGGTATTCAAATAATTTCAGCTTTAATTTTAAATAATTTAAAAAACGAGGTTTTTGAAAAATATCCATGATATATTGGATCAGCGCAATTATCATGAGAATTACCAAAGTAATAAAATGACCAAAATGGTCATAAATACAGCTTTCGTGAAAAGAATATTTATTTGCTATATAACACGTATAAGTATTTCTTGTGACTCCCCAAGTAACATCGGAATGCTACAATGCAATTAAAGCTGTTAATAGAAGCACGATATTAGCTCAAAAATTGTACTGCGAAAGTGCTTTAGTAGCGCGTGGCATAAAATTTTTTAACTGTGCTGTTATATTGTTATATTGAAACTGTTTAATTGGCCCTCCTTGACGACATAGAATGCTACAAATTTATATAATTTCTGTAGCTGATTTAAAGGATAGTTGCATATTTACATTACTACCAATGCCCAAAATTTTAGCCAAAAATTATTTTTAATCACAGCACAAACTTACAGCATTAAATATCTCCTATAATAGCGCTTCCAAGGCAAAGATATCTGCAACAGAAAAAAGGTAGGTATACAATTGATTAGAATGAAAATTCTTCGTTATGGTATATTTGATGCCAGGATATTAGCTCCCCATAATCATTATATAGAATTGATCAAACATATAACACCCTGTAATTAGTACTAAATATTTCATTCAAACGTAATCCATTTCTTTCAATTGGTTACAACAATTACATTTATTTTACGCATATTTTCCTCTGGCTTAAAACAATGAGATTAACCATATTTTTTTCCATCTGTAAACAATTACTATATATTTTATGGTGTATGAATACGTCTGGAATTCCGATTAACCCATTTCAATTACAGACACGTTTTCTTTAAAGAATTTGACAGGAATGAACATGAATTTTAACTTATTATTTGAAAATAATATTTCTTAAAATCGGGTTCATATTACAAAAATATAACTTATAAAATGGGGGAAGTCCAAAGTCTGATTTATAAAACAGGGTTAAACATGAATTCTTACGTAAAAGCATAATTTAGTTCGTGAGACAAAATTTTACATATTTATAAAATTCCATTCTTTACAACGGATATACAGAAGACTTTTAACATATCTGTGTCTCCAAGCATTAACCGCTTAAGTCGACTTAAGACGAAATTGAGTTATGAGCACCATCGTATTCTCC
>JANTOP010012029.1:0-15007 GCA_027564815.1 Symmerus nobilis | reverse complement strand
GTCGAACGACAAAAACCGTATCCTAGTAGCATACGTTTTTGTCGTTCGACAGTAAAATTCGTTGGCGTTCGCCTTATAGAATTTCACTGCTGTATTATATTGACCGAAAAGCCCGCCATATTACTCTATTCAGTGCGGGTAATGTTTGCTTCCAAAGTTTCAATCGTTTCGGGTTTATCGACGTAAACGAGAGATTTCACATATCCCTACAGAAAGTAATCCAATGGTGTAAGTACCCAAGATCTCGGTTGCCAATTAACACGACCTCTTCTTGAGATGATGTTTTCATCGAACGTTTCCCTCAATAAAGCCATAACCATAAGTATATAACCATATTGAAACCACAAGTCAGCTACACCAACATCTTGAATTTTTGACAACAAAAATTCATTGATCATTGCCCTGTAGCAAGCTCCATTAACAGTAACATGCACTCCTTCCGCATTTATAAAAATTACGGTCCGATGATGCCACCTGCCCATAAACCGCACCAAACAGTGCATTTTTCGGGTTGCATTGGTAACTCTTGGTTAAATTGGTTTGTAATTTGGTTATGGCTTCACGAATAGTGCGTTCAGTGGGACGATTATGACGACCAAAATGTGAACGAAGAGCTCTATAACAATTTCTAACTGAGCACTGATTTTGGAAATAAATTTCCACAATTAGTAAACGTTGTTCAGGGGTAAGTCTATTCATGATGAAATGGCAATGAATACTGAACACAAAAGTCATATAGACAAGACATTTGAGACATAAGAACTGTCAAAATAACCCTATTGGAAAAAGTACTTCCTATCGGATCATCCTTTACATTTTATTGCAACTGTAACATGAGTTGTTTTATTTAGAAGAAATTAGAGCAATTAAAAAAGAAACAAATTTAACCGTATACATTTACAAAAGAATTTACAGGTTTTTTTAATTCAAATTTTTTCCCGTAATTAGCGGCCCGAAATTATGGTCCTGCCTCAGGGCCCGATGATGTGTTAATCCGCCACTGGTACTAATACAGGAAGATTATTGGTGTATAGTAGGTATAGCACCGGTCCTAACACACTGCCCTGCGGTACTCCCACTTTAATTTCTTTCAAATCAGAGTAGGAATCTTCTAGTTTGATTCTGAAGAATCTATCTTTTAAGTACGATTCTATAGTATTTTAGCAAATTGAACTGGCATTTTATTTCAACATTGATAAACTATTTTTGGACGACATCCAAAACTGAAGAATTTATTATTATTCGGTATATTTAAAGCACATTTTAATATCTGACTTGTCTACAATAATATTTTAATTTTTGAGAAAATTATCAAAACGACTTAATGATAAAATTAAATATTATGTTTCGTAACATGCAATTTTAATATTTCTATAGTTTATAATTAACATATAAAATTGATTAATAAATCAAAATTTCTTTACATCTTTACTTAATTGTTTATTTATTAAATTATTAAAAATTAATTTGTCTCTTTCAGTATAATTAATTAGTCTAATTAAAAATTAATTAAAGACGTAAAGAAGGCGTTTTTTCTCTAAATTTAATTATTTCGTTCCGTGATAGTCGTATTAATTTATTTAGTATAATTAATTATAAACAACGATTAATTATAAATCAATAATTTAATCTCGTTAATTAATAAAATGTATGGATAACATTTTAAATTGTTATATTTGGGGATATCACCCAACACTTCAATTGAGAGTCTATGTTAAAAAATCCAAGAAAATGTTCCATGGAATTGCACCCCATAAATAGCATGATCATAGGATGACCCAAGGAAATGAAATTACTAGTTTAATTTCATATTGAATTTAGTAATTGATGAGATTAATTTATTGTACATTGGAATATAATTTAATGTTTGTTTATTAATAAATAAATCAACAATTGATTGTTTTATTTTATATTTTCCAATAAAATTTCAAAAACTTTTCAATTGTTCTCATTTTATTATTAATAAACCAAAACTGTTATTAACCCTTTTTTTTAACTTTAACTTTCCGTTTCTATTAAACATTTATGGGAATCAACTAAAAATTAATAGAGAAATTTACTATCCGTCTTCTGAGAATCAATACATAATTATATTGTTGGAGTAACTTAATTTTATATTATTATTTTCTTAAATCTAAAATTCTATAAAAATTAAGGAACTAAGTTATTAGTAAAATCCGATTTACTTATCAAGATTTGAGATTTTTTCTTAATAGCAAATTCTGAATTAACGAATTCCCCCCTGTAAATAAGTAATGGTTAATATAAAATTTCTACTATTATACGCCGGGGAGATGTTATTATTTTGATTGGAAATTACCATAAATAATTTAGCATCGAACTAGTTAAATTACTTAATTTTAGTGGTCGATATAAAACTAACTTTTCTTTCTTTTATTTTCTGGATCAATCATTACTAATCATCATTATATGTTAACTCATCAAATCCATTTATTATTCCTATCGACCACCCACCCTTAACCCTTTTCGTATAAGTTGTTAAATATTAATACCTACAATTCGAAAGGGTTTTTCAAATCGGGTTACAGTTAACTGATTTTTATAATTGGGCTCCCCATTATATATTTAAAATTAAATTTTCCCATTACGTAGTTGAAAGATTTTCTACTCGATTCGTTAAAAATAATTTATAATTAAGTAGTTAGTTTTCCATTTAATTTTAAATTTGAAATAACATTTAATCCATTTAATAACAGGATACCCTTTTAAAAATTAAAACCGTATTAGTGGATGAGAAGAAGCATTTACGATTTGGTGATTGGTCAGTTCATGATGTAAGTTGGCCCTGAAAATTTTAAATGAAATTGAATAATTTGTTCTATGTCCCATCGACAGATTGAAGTGCTTAACAAGTATTTATTTCTCACCTCAAAACCGGTCATCTACTTGGTGAATCTGTCTGAAAAGGATTTCATTCGTAAGAAAAATAAATGGTTAATCAAAATCAAGGAGTGGATTGATCAGAATGATCCTGGCTCCGCGATTATCCCATTTTCGGGTGCATTCGAACAGAAATTGATCGAAATGGAAACGGATGCGGAACGGGAACGTTACATGGACGAACAGAAGTGTACGAGTGTGCTGGATAAAATTATCGTGACCGGTTACAAAGCGTTACAATTGGAATATTTCTTTACTGCCGGACCGGATGAGGTGAAGGCATGGACCATTCAGAAGGGAACGAAAGCTCCACAAGCGGCCGGCCGTATACATACCGATTTTGAGAAAGGTTTCATTATGGCGGAAGTGATGCATTACGTTGATTTCAAAGAGGAGGGTTCGGAAGCCGCCGCTAAATCGGCCGGTAAATATCGTCAGCAGGGACGCAATTATACGGTCGAAGATGGTGATATTATTTTCTTTAAATTTAATGCTGGCGCTGGCTTAAAGGATCCGAAGAAGAAATGATCAATTGTGTTGATGTTTGTGTTAATTTTTCTATATATTAATATGACCGCTTATTCGATAATATTTATTTATCACAAGTGATTGAAGTTTTTTTTCTCTTTTTTATATATTTGTTTTAGGTGAAAAACAACTAATTGCATGTAAATTTCGTTCCATTAAACGAATTTTTAAATATTCATAGTTGTAATTATACGAGGGGCGACGTCAGTATGTTAGAATATGCACGTAGCCTTCAGGACTTCTTGCCTAGTAAGTCGCTCTCGAAATGGGACGGAGCAATAACTGGTTCAATGGGGAACTTAGGTGGTTACGAACAGAAACTAGGAAACTTTGGAAGAAAGCTAGAGAAAAGACCGGAAGTTCTGCATGGCAATCATACGAAAAACTTCCGTGAATCCGTCAAAGCTACCCAGGAAGCGAACAGGCGTAGAAAGGTTCTCTCCAAAGATCAAATGATCCCGGGATGCCCAAACACAGAAACTAATGAAGAAACTCTAGACCTTCTCCTAAGAACTCACTTTCCACTCGTTGTATCAATCCCATAATCGTTTGATTGGCGGCCCTGGAGAGTCCTTCTTGGAAAAACTGGTAGACCTTTACATTAGAGAGACGTCCAGCTTCAAGCAGTTATGTAGCGGACAACACGTTTATTATAAAGGTAAGTCCGTACAAACCGCACTACACTCGGTGGTACAAACTATCCAGAAGAGATACACACTGGCAGCCTTCCTTGATATAGAGGGAGCTTTCAATAACTTGGAAGTTCACTCTGTTCGGAACGCACTCAGGAGTTTCCAAGTTGATGATTTCCTCATACAGTGGATCGATCATATGCTTCTCAGCAGATAAATTGATTCCACATGGGGCGAAGCCTCTGCCAGTATAACGGTCTCAAGAAGAATACCACGGGGGGGGGGGGGGGGGGGGTTAAATTATTTCAACCCTCTTATGGGTCCTAAACTTGTACAAAATTCTTGTAGAAATTAGTCAAAAGAGATTTAATGTAGTCTCTTAGACGATCTCTTCCGAAACTAAATATCTAGGGCTTATCCTAGATTCTAAACTTCTTTGGAAGAGGACACGGAAGCGAGAACGAAAAAGGCTGCTAAAGCATTATTCGTTTATCAAAAGCTATTCGGGAAACAATGGGGATTGAGTCCGTACATCACTCACTGGATGTATACAGCGAACATCCTTCCAATACTGACATACGGCGCCCTGGTTTGGTGGACTGTAATGGACACGAAGTCATATCTGCATATGCTAACTAGAGCACAGAATACAACTAGAACTGCAATACGATTAAGGAATCTAGGTCAAAACACAAACCTTGGCCATGGCAGAATATTTTCTCAATTCAAAGGATTTGTCGCTCCGATGCAGACGGACAGTATCTTGAAAAGTTATGATTTCGAGACCCAATATGTCATTCAGATAGGAATTCGTGGAGCTCGCACCCATATTCACAGACGGTTCGAAAACGAATGACGGCGTAGGCGCGAGGGTTTACTCCTAAACATTGCACATCAACAAGCCCCATATAGACTACCGGATGGCTGCAGTGTCTTCCAACCGGAAATCCTCGCTATAAAGAAAGCGACAGAGTTGCGAAAAGTAGGGTACTACCTGACAACAGATGTACCTGTTGATTATGTATTATGTACTATTATGTATTATTATGTACAGACCTGACAATTTATGTAGATAGTTAGGCTGCGATTAAGGCCCTGGTTTCAAATATAATGGGGTCTAATTCGGGTTCGGAATTTGTCTTGAGGATCTCTGGTTCGCTGATAATATTTGCCTTCTATCACATTCGAGAGAAGATATGGGGAAGAAATTACGTCTACTTGTTAACAAAAAAAGGTAGATGGAAGTAGAGAGCTTCCAACATCTCGGAAGCTATAAGAGAAGAGTCGGTGTCGCTCGGTCGGCCTAAAACTACCTGGCTACCGGCTGGCTACCGAACTGTCATCGAGGGAGGTAACGCCATCTAGTGGCTTATGATCTCGTACGGAATAACGAGTCGAGATGATGATGATTTAAAGATACCACGTGAATTTAAGGGTAATTAATTGATCGCACCAAATTTTTTTAAATTAACATTTCTTGAAATGTGGCAATAACTAAGTAGCTTACCCTAAATTCAGCGCTAAAGTACTTAATAAATTTTCGTTAAGTTCTCTTACCTTATTCTCTGCGGGTAGCTCACCAGCTCTCTTTTCCTTTCACATTTATGTTTGTCAAATTGTTTTTTTTTTGCGGTCGGTGGAATCCAAATAGACAATTTTTCTTCGTACGGAAATTGTTTTCTTGGACAATTTTGTCTTCAATTTACTTTAATTAATAATTTAAATTAGTTATAAATAAATAAATAATATAATTTAATTATAAAATGAGTGTGTTTGATAGATTAATTAGTAAATGGGTTCGTTATGCATTTTTGGTAAGTGAATTCGGGATGGGTGGTCCCGAAAAAAATCGTGACAACTACGAAACCGAGAATTTTTGTGTTGGCGCTGTTTTATTGGTCGAATCAATAAAAATTAAAATAAATTTTATAATCCCTCAAACTACCCGGTAAATGACCAGTTTCCCCAAAATAAATCGTGTATAATTACATCTCTCGAAATTATACCGGATCCTGAAATTAAAACCTTGAAATCCATACGCGGAAATTAATTGCCACGCAAACCGAGATTTTTTTTTGTATCCGAAATTCAACTTCTGTTTTAATTTAGATTTATCAATTAATGTTATCAATTTTATCTAAATTAAATTTTTTTTATTATTTTTTAGATTGTCTATCTATTCTATCATCCGACAGACAGCGGAGCCGTACAGTTGAATAGCCAAAATTTGGACAACATATTAGGTAATGGAATTCCACCGGAGAGATTATTTAATTTATATTTACAGGGGAGAACCAACAAAACGGAAATTGACTATGTTAGGACTAATCTGTTCAACACTGCTTTGTTGATTCATTTTTTAAAAGTCGAAAAATTGAACTAAAACCAGGTCTGCACCACTCTGTCCTTCCCCCTACCAAAGTTTCTATTTCTAAAATGTAATTTAAATTTCAATTTTCTCGATTTCTTGGAAGACCTGTGGGTCAGCGTTCACATATGGACAGAGTCGTTTTGTGGACTCATGTTAATCAATGAGAAATTAAACTAAATAGCGAACATCATCCTTTAAATTCATTTCAATTTCTTCTTAAATTTAATTAAATTCACATAGAGTTCGCCTGCAGTCTCTGGACTGTTCGATCTAAACTGGAGATTTAAACTTCTTTGAACCAGACACCATTCAGTTAACTCGAACAATGCGGCCCAGAATTCTAGGCGAGCTTTTGAACTACAAGGCGATCTGATATTTTGTTATTCCCGATCGGCAATGAGCAATGTCGTTAACTAGCGTCCAGAAAAGAAAGCTAGCAGCTCTTGTAAATTTATTTTATTATTACAAGAGCCAATAACAAATGCAAGCGTTTAGATAAATAAATAGATGTGGAAAAGTGGTATTAACCGCCTTGTAGTCAGTGTTGCTATTATTTAAGAAATTTCTTGAATCTAGAAGATTTTTTGGAACCCCTAAGAATTAGAAATCAATAGAAAAATTTTCAAACAAATGTCAATACTCTGCGTCCACGTTCTATGGCAAAAAGGAACGTTTCTAAGTATTCTACTCCATAGCCCAAAAATTCATATATTTAAATCAAAGAATATTAAGACCTTTCAAGTATTCTGAGCAGGAAAATATCCCACAGGAATCTTAGATGTACTCTATGTCGTTTAAGCAGGACTTCAGAGTCCATTGTCTACACAACTGTGAACACATTGTGTAGTCTACACTCGCTCGCTCGCTCGCGGAACAACAATTGATCCCTAAGAAATAGAAGGATTTTAAGTGGCGGCAGCTAGAGAATTTTAACCCTAGACTGTACCTAGACTACTTTCCCAACCGGGTAAGATCACGCCTGTGAACGTCACATATTCGTGAATAACCATATGAAAAATACTAATTGCACGCCCAATAAGCTGTGGCGATCAGCTGATGGTTATAAGACAGTTATGGTCCACCAGACCTGCAAAAATAGTTCACCACGGGTTCAGGAGACCCCGATAGAGACACCTACAACTGCTACAATGTCATCTAGCGGCCTGATAGCTGAGGACCCTGTATTGGGTGAAACGTGGGGGGGGGGGGCTCCTACCGGGGAAGCGGCATAGATAGGCTGCGCCTTACCGAGGGGATCCTTATTTGTGCAAAAGGGTTTTCGGTAGTTGAAGTGGTTAACATTATCTCGTGAGTATTATCCACGGATATGCATTGGATTGTGGTATTCAGTCCCCTATGATCCTAGGGGATTCGTGTCTTAAAACGCTAGTTGTAGGGAAGGCACGTTAAACAAACGACAATTCTGTACCTAGACTGCTAATTCCGAATTTCAGAACTCGACCCAAATTTGGAAACAACATTTATATTAAAATCGTGTAGCTATACTGAACTACACTCTGAGTGTAGCTACGCTACGCGTCGGCATTAAAGAGTTTAGTGACCCCTTCTTAGGTCTGTACGAGTCTGTTATTGATCAGCTTTCTGCTGCATTTACTTCCTTCGCGACATCTATTTATTCGTCTTAAAATGCTAGTCCATTTCCTTTACTTTTTATCCAAAAATTCGATCGATTCGGTCAATAAAGTCAACAAATTATTCCGATTTATATTTATAGGATTAAAGAAGACCCACTGATGTCGAAATCTCATTAGAAAGTCTATCACCTCTTTACGAATTTCATTTTTGAAAGTCAGATTATCACTATTTCAGGGCTGGGAGTATGATCGAGTCGTGTCGAGAGAAGAACCTCGTTTATCCGAGGTAATGTGGGAGGAGGTACCTCGGCTCGGATAATCAAAAACTCGGATAACACGGAAGAAATGTAAAACTCGAAAATGGCAATATTCTTTCATTGATTGTTGAAGGCCAACTGTTAATTTTTAGCTCGCAACCGAAGAGCACACAAAACGTGTTGTAAAGAAACAAAGTAGCAATATTCGACATAAGAGTCTTCAGCAGAAACCTTATTCGCTAGGCATCCAAATCAATTTAACTTAATTGAGAGCAATTCTTGTTATACCAGTTTCTATTAGGAGTTCTATTCTCTTCTTTTTCGAGTTGATCTTTAGGAGTTCTGAATTTGACGCTAATGAACGATTTAATCCTTTATCCAAGCTAACTGAGGAAAATATACAAATCTGTCAAGATAGTTAACTCAATCGTTGTAACTCAGTTAACTGTTAGTTAACTTGTAATAGTTAACTGTTGTAACTGTACTGTTGTAACTC
Organism: Symmerus nobilis; assembly: GCA_027564815.1. Classification (NCBI taxonomy): domain Eukaryota; kingdom Metazoa; phylum Arthropoda; class Insecta; order Diptera; family Mycetophilidae; genus Symmerus; species Symmerus nobilis. Next base: position 6,227 of record JANTOP010012029.1, on the reverse strand, counting down.
AGTTAACTCAGTTGTAACTGTTAGGAAGAAATCCATTGGAACTGGCTGTGTAGGACTTTAGGGACATGCACTTGTTGTATGGCTGGATAAAAAACCCCTAGTAATTCGAATTTCCATACCGAGAATCTTATTATAAAATCACGTAAATTTCCGTATGCTGGTACATTCCGATAAATATTTTTAAATATACGAATCGTTTGTTTAATTAATAATTTATTGTATAAATAGTTCTAGTGATATAAATCAACATTAAGCAATTTTTTTCTTGTAGCCTCAAATGAATTGGTTTTTATCAATTTTTATGCTGAATGGTGTAGATTTAGTAATCTATTACAACCGATATTTGATGAGGCGGCTGATAAGGTAAACATTTGATTTATTATTTCTTTTTTTTCGATTTCGTATACAAACATTGAATCTATTGAAATATAAACAATTAGGTGTCCGCTGCATTTCCGGAAGCCGGCCGTGTCGTTATGGGTAAAGTAGATTGCGATAAGGAGACGGCGATCTCATCACGTTTCCAGATAACAAAATATCCAACATTGAAGGTGATACAAAATGGGCAGCCGGCTAAGCGGGAGTATCGGGGCCAACGGTCGGCTGACGCATTCTATGAATTCGTTCAGAAACAGTTGAAAGATCCGATTAAGGAATTCCATAATTTGAAGGATTTGGAACAGTTGGATTCGAAGAAGAGAATTATTATCGGGTACTTTGATCGTCGTGATATGCCCGAATATAATTTATTTCGACGGGTCGCCAGTAATATGAAGGATGATTGTGAATTTCATGCCGGATTTGGTGATCCGGTGGCTCAAATGCATCCACCAGGTATAATATATTTATCTTAAATTATTAAAATCATTTTAAATGTGAATTTTAAATATTTCTATCTAACAAAGGATATTTAAAAGGTATTTCTGTTGATTGAAATTGAAAGGAATTCGGGTTGTATTAATTTCCTTCATCTATTAAAACGTTTTTTTTTATTGTTTTAAGGAAATCCAATCATTGTATTCCGACCGGATGTGGCACGTTCGAATGAGAACGATGAAACGTATACGGGTAGTATGACGACATTGGATGAATTAAATATTTGGATACAAGATAAATGTGTACCGTTGGTACGGGAAATTACATTTGAAAATGCTGAAGAGTTGACCGAGGAGGGTTTACCATTTTTAATATTATTCCATGCAACCGATGATTTAGAATCGGTTAAAGATTACAAAACGATCATTGATAGGCATTTGTTGTCGGAGAAACGTAAATAAAATTCATTGTTGAATAAAAAATTCGATCAATTAAGATTTTGTGAATCTTTTTCAGAAAATATAAATTTCTTAACGGCCGATGGGAAACAATTTGCTCATCCCTTAAAACATTTGGGAAAGTCTCAATCCGATTTACCATTAATTGCTATCGATTCGTTTCGACACATGTACATGTTTCCAAATTTCAAAGACATGTACACACCGGGAAAGTTGAAAACATTTTTAGACGACTTGTATAGCGGTAAATTACACAGGTAAAATCAAAATTATTCATCGGAGGGGATTGGATTCCATTTAACAAACGAATAATTTTGGTTTAATTTTTTAAGGGAATTCCATTATGGTCCGGAAACACCAACCGATTCGAATTCGGTTGAATCGAAAAAAGCCACTCAACCTCCAGAGTCAACATTTAAAAAATTGGCTCCATCGAAAAATCGGTACACCCTGTTGCGGGATGAACTGTAAATTTAATTTCGCATCAATAACCAACCAGAAAAACAAAATTTCCGAGCACCAAAAATTAGGGTTTTATTAATTTAATTTTTTTCTTTAAGTTTCTGTTACATTTCCTGGCAAATAATTTGAAATTAATTATTTTTTAAATGCAGGGGTGTTGGAAGGTCGTAAACAATTATTAAAAAAACAATAGAAGTGTTTTTTTTTTGTTAGATAAATTAATTAATTATAGATTTTTAAATCTATTTATTAAAATAAAACATTAAGCGAAATATCTCCTATGGAGTTAAGGGGAAAATTAATTAATTTTTATGCAGAGCATTTACAAATTGATTCAAATTTTGAAGCAACGTTTTGTCGCAAAGATTTAAATTCCAATTTTTTTGTATTATAATTTTTAAATTTATATTTATAATCTCGTTGATATTTTAATAGTATTTTTTTTTCTTTTTTTTCTAAACCAATAATCTTGTTTAAATATTTGTAAATGAAATTTAGTTTTGTCCCTATAAAATGAGGGATTTTGAAGGAAGGATATTAAGGCAAATAAAATTGATAAGGAATTAATATAATTGCCGACTTTTTTATCAGATCTTTTCGGAAATATTCTCGGAATTTTCAGATCTACCGAACTTTCTAAGCACCACGGGACTTAGCACACAATTAGCTGATTTAAATTGTTGTGTGCTGCAAATGCAGCTAATCTACGGTATTCTAAATAAATTTCCATAAAATAATACAAACCTTGGAACGAAAATCTTTGATCTGTCCATAATCCATATACAAATTTTCCTCTCCTTAGATTAAGAAATACTAAAATGATAAAATTAAATATTGTAATTGAAAATGTGGAAATATTTATAAAATCTACAACCTAAGGGCATTATAGACCTAAGAGTAAATAAATATTAATACTACGATTCGCTGTTAGAAACACAAACTGCTTAGAAACTATCGACACTAATTTGTTAAATCAATAGTCAGCTACTTTGAAATGGCTTGCAGGAAGCTTAAAGAAACAAATTCTCCCAGAACAATTAATAAAAAGATAATAGAACACAAGAAAAAAATACTGTTAGCAGGTAAAGATTTAATGATTTTAAAGAATTAATTTCTAACAATTTTAATATATTTCAAAGAGGGACAAAAGAGGACATACGTAGAAAATTTAGAGCAACAGGAGAAGCAACAAACCACGGCAATAAACGAATTGAAAAAGGATATAAAGCAACTAACGGCCAAATTAAAATATTTAAATAATTCGAATACGATAAGGAAAACGAATGAATTTGAAGATAAAAAAATTACATATCCACCTGGTGCCAAAAGTTCGGAAGATGCACTCACTATCTATTCACTGAAAGAAATTCACACCACCAAACAGTTAGATTTATTATCTGCAAAAATTGTTAAAAAGCAATTGTTCCATCGAAATGTAGTTGAGAAGTATAACGAAATAGTAAAGTGTTCGGTTGTCGATATCCACCATGTCGCGGAAAAGGATAAGCCAGCATCGATAGTAGGCGGTGATAGTCAAAAATTGATATGCCATCTAGAAAATGAGATTCAACATATGCATATTCAATGGATGGGTGCTGAACATGTCCGTAAAAAATATCAAACAATACAGAGTACATTGACCGGTGACTCGGAAATATTTGAGTTATCTCTGTTGAAATTGGAACAATCCCAAGCCGATCAACAGTCCGAAATTAATAAAATGCAACAAATGAATCGGGAAGCGTTGGAAATGCGAGACACAATGAAAGTTGGTCTACTCAAACAAGAACATACGGCTAACAGTTTGGCAAAAGCGCGAGAGCGGCAAGCGATGAATTTTCGACGGCAGGTGGACGAAAGACGATACGAATTGGAACGATTGGAACGTAAACTGTTTGCGAATAGTAAACCGATGCTACATCATGACAGTATCGATTCCCTAAACGATCCGATGAGTTCGAATAAATTAGAAACGGAACGAACGGATCGTAGTGAATCGAGCGAAATGAATGCTCAATTTAAGATTTTGATTGAAGTAACTGGCGCTACAACACCAGCAGAGGTACATGAACGATTTCTGAATCAGAAAGATTCAGCAACTCGATTGAAATATTTACGGTTGGTGGCGGAACGGGAAAAGAAACATTTGGAAGGTAAGCGGGGAGAACTTCAAACGGAATTGGAAGCGGTGAAATTTTCTAGCGTACGGGAAAATGAAATGTAAGTAATATCTTTTATTAAATTAATTAATCCCGTATTAATAACGAATTTATAGAAATCTGGAACAAGTTGAAAACATTAAAACGAATATTGAGGCAGAGGAAACGAAAATTCAGAATTATCAGCAAGGAATCAATCGAACGAAAACAGCTATTGAGTCGATTCGGCATAACTTATTTGATTCGTTAATGAAATTAAAATTGCAGATCGTAGAATTTGAAACATTAGACCAATCATCGGTTAGGTTACTGGAAACAGTTACGTACGAACAAGTAGTTAGCGATGTGGAGCTCGTGCAGGTATAATAGGGATTTTAATAATTTATTTACGGCTCTAAATTTCATGATTAATAGTTACTAGTTGAGCTTTTAATAAAAGGACAGCAATTAACTGGGCAAGTTGACAATAAAAATCGAGATCTTATTTTACCGGAAGATGAATTAACTTTATTAAAGGTAAGTTAATATATTAAAAAACTTTTATAATTATAATAAGTTCTCAATGTTGAAGATGGATGACTTGCATGTGCCGCTCTCATCCCGAAGTCAATCACCCGTACAGTCGCCAAAGAGCGTCGTTCAACATCCAGATGAAATGATCGAATGTCCAAGAATGTATCCAGAGTGTTATTCGAATTTACTTGCCGGACGATCAACTGGACAAACAATATCAACAACACCTGGTTCATCTACTCAACAAGGTAAGGAGAGTTCTAGAATCCAGTGCAACCATATAAAGATATTTTTTTTCAATTAATTTCAGTTATTGCTACTGATGATGAGGGAGAAGTTCCGACTCGGGGCTACATAAAACGACAATCACAAATTGTGGTTGACTCGAAATTGAGACGGAAAGGATTTCGGCCACCGGCTCAACGTCGATAAATTGACGGACAAATCGTAGCTTAATTAATAGCCAAATATTCCTAATTAATAGAGATTAAAATTTTTAATTTCTATTCTAACTCTATACCCTTCATTGCATTTCGAAAATTTCTTATGAAATTTTAGGGCAATAAAGCGTGAAAAGCATTTACAAGCTTTTGTGTGCGTACGGATGAGAAAATCTTCTTTTTATAAAAAATATTATATTTATTCATGTTTTATGAATGGATATTAAATCTTGTTTTAAAATATACATAACGATCAGTGACAGTAACGTTGGTTATTTGATCATTATTTCAATATGTACTCAATTCAATTTAATTTGATTACATATATTTGGTTTAATTGATGATTAATGATTCAGTTATCTCTTTTCCCTAAAGATTTAATCTAATGTCTCTTGATGCTGCCACTGATAATTACATGTTACCTTCGAGTTGTTTTGGTAGAGAAAATATCACAGATAAATAAATAACAATAACTTAACGCGCGAATGATATTATTTTTTTTACACGTTAAGTGTTGTTCATATTGAATTTGGTAAATTGGGCATACCAAAGAGCCACCCGAATTCTGATAAATTTATATCCATATTTTTAACATGAATTTTTCCAAGGATATCATGGGTCTGATCTACATAATGTGTGCAGAATATTTTATTCGAAATTGTAAAAACGCAGAAAGTAGCGTTCACAGTTAGATAAAAATAAAAAAATTAAATATTTCGAAAAAGTAGAAATTTATCTAAGAAACATCAAAAATTCGATCGATATTTGACCCGAATTTTCCGATAATTTTCTTCGGATCAAAAAAAAAATGTAATGATGCAGAAAGTTTATAAATTATAAGAGGAAAAATACAAAAATATCAAAACTAAACATTTTATACAAAAGCTCTGCAAAAACTTAAAAGCTCCCAGAAAGCTTTACTTTCCCAACCATATTTTTAACGTTTTGAAAACAATTTTTAATCCAAATAACGATACTTTAACGAAATTTCAAATTTTCCTAAAAAAGAGCTTAACAAATCTCTAAAGCTCATTGAAAGCTTAAAATTAAAATGTCATTTTTTATAATTTGGGATCGAATTTTTATCCGATTAATTAAATTTAAATGAAATATGGAATTTTCGCCGAAAGCTTCACCACACTATTAAAAGCTCTCAGTTTCGAACTTAATTTTTTGCTTGTAAAAATCTATTTTCTATCCAAACAATGGTCCTTCAACAAAATCTCAATTTTCCCAAAATAAAGCTTTAAAAATTAGGAATTTCTCATGAAAGGAAGAAAACAAGGACCCTTGATGATAATTTGCCTTCAATTCCATTCAATTCATTAAAGCTTCCGTAGAAATTTTAATTTTCCAATGCGATATATCAATGCTGCAGC
>JANTOP010012018.1:0-15015 GCA_027564815.1 Symmerus nobilis | reverse complement strand
CTATTTGTTCTTACCATTATCTTCAAATTTTTGAAAAATGGACTTGTTCCATTATCAAAATTAACGGCTCAATTAATTCAGTAGCGTCTGCAATGATCGGTTAATGATTGAATAATCTAATAAACAATCTGTTTCCTGTCCAATCAATATCCTTAAAAGAAGCTTTTGATAGCTTCTCCTAAAAAGTTGGACATATGACAGATATCTGATATAAAAATAAAAATTGTGAAATTTTAAGGAATGAATAGAAATTGTATAAAATAAAATTAATTAAATATAAATGTTATTAAATAATATAATAAATAAATAAATAAAAATATTATTACATCGTTTTTATTATATTGTTACCCCTAACCTCTCATTCAATCCACCCTGGACCAGAGACGGCAATTTCAGAGAGACAAACAAAACTGCCGGGACACTGCATCTCATGAATTTTTTTTTATCAAACCAAATTTTCTCAACTAATAAATTCTAAGGTGAATTTCATACAAAATTTGTAATTTTTATTTTTTCGGGACCATTTTGAAGAAATATGGAATTTTCCAAATATTTTCTTCGGGATGGGGAAAATGTAATTACGCCGGATTGTTTTCAAATAAATAATGAACAAATTGTTTTCTCGAAATTAGACAGAAATCCTCCCCCGAATTTTGGTGGCGGTTATAGGGGGACGTAATTAATAAATAGCAAACTTTCAGTATAAATTTCATAATTTCCCGGAACGTTTGAAATTTTAAAATTTAAGTTAGAATTTATTTAGCTGGTGACCTACTTAACCTAAGCTTATATAAATCTGAAAGGGTTAATGGGCATTCTTGGCGTTTAAAAATAATATTCTTTAGTGCCTAATTTTCACCCAACCAACAGTGAGGAACTTTTTGTTGCTTTGGAACCATGTGTTGAATTTTCTAGCAACACGTGTACATTTTTTGTTTCCACAGCGGCAACAATACAAATTTGTTTCTAATTGTTGCCGATTTTATTCCCAATGTTTCAGAAAATATAATTGAAATCGGCAACAAGTAGGAACAGCCGACCTTTGTTACTGAAATAAACAGCAGCAGTTTGGAAACATTGTGGAGCATATAACCTCTTAACTAAATATTCTGTACTAATTAAATTGAATTGCATAATAAAATTTAAAATTAAAATATAATTTGATAACGAATAACTTTGTTTTATTTAAAGAAAAGACTAAGTCTAAAGTCAGAGAAAGGTGGTAAAATGCCAGGAAAAATCAGAAAAGCCATGAAAAGTAGGGGATTAAATCCCCGAGAGGTCAGGAATAGTAGAAAGACGATGAGAATTCTTTTATCTACTTATTCCTATTACACCAAACCTATTTTCAAATTTTACCTCACTTTTCTCAATATTTTTCCAAATTTGTACTACTTTTACTATTGACTTTACCGAACTATTTATAAGCTTTTATCGACTTTTCGTTTTACTATTTTTTTCCGACCTTACCCAAATTTATCCTGACTTTTTGCTACCTTTTCCCTAGCAAACTCATCCATGGGCTACAGAGCAGTAGGAACAGGCAAATTTGGCAGAACCAATTTTTCCTAGATAGCAGATGAGCTAATTAAAAAGCAAATTCAGGGTTTTGGAATAAAAAATTATTGGGGCAAATTAAAAACTTAATTTAGGAAAATTGATTATTTTCCGATACATCGCGAGGTCAGTTTGTGGATTCAAAATTTTATTAAGAAAATTTCGCCAAAATTGGCTGAACCAATTTTTTCTGCATAGCAGATGAATCAAATTAAAAAGTCATTTGCAGGTTTTGAAATAAAAAAATTATTGGACCGAATTAGAAGGTTAATTTAAGAAAATTTATTATTTTCCGATACATCGATTTACTACTCACGAGTTCAATTCGTGAATTCGAAATTTTATTATGCAAATTTCGCCAAATTTGGCTCAACCAATTTTATCTGGATAGCAGATGATCTCAATTAAAAAGTGATTTCAGGTTTTCGGAATAAACAATTATTGGAGCAAATTAGAAGCCTAAGTTAGGAAAATTGATTATTTTCCGATACAATCGTGAGCTCAATTTTTGATATAAAAATTTTATTAAGAAAACATTGCCAAATTTGGTTCAACCAATTTTTCTTGGATAGCAGATGACCTCAATTAAAAAATAATTTGAGGGTTTTGAAATAAAAAATTATTGAAACAAATGAGAAGCTCTAATTAAGAAAATTTGTTATTTTCCGACGCAATCTTATGAATTCAATGTTTTTAGTAAGCAAAGTTTGCTAAATTTGACGGAGCAAATTTTTTCCGGATACCAGATGAGCTAAATACAATACTAATTTCAGAGTTTCTGAATAAAAAATTATTTGAGCTAATTACAATTGGAATAATTTTCCTAGAACTGAACTAGAATAATTTAACTGATAAGAGATGAGATATGATTAAAAATAATTAAAGGATTTTTAGATAAAAAAAATTATTCTAGCCAAATTACGGGCTTAAAATGAAATTTAGAAATAAAATCAAAAATATCGAGGACATAATTCGGAAAACTAAGGAAATTTGGTAATTTAAATGTAAAAGTCGAGAAAATTAGGGAAAAATATATGAGGATTTCGGGGCAAAGCCAGTAAACGGGGCCAGTAAAATTTTCTGAGAAATATCTTGAAAATGAGACGATTTAAAATTTTATTACGAAAATTTTATCCAATTTGGCTAACCTTATTTATTCCGGATAGCAGATGAGTTAAATTAAGAATTAATTTCAGCTTTCCTATAGAACATTGATTATTTTCCGGTTAATCGATATTATTTTTGATTTTAATATTTTGTTAATTTCTTAATTTGGCTGAAATCATTTTTCCGGATATTGATTTATGTTAAGGAATAATAGGGAAAATGTTTGAAAAAATCAGAAAAATTTAAGCATAAAAAATCGGGAAAATAGGACAAAAAAAACAGAGGAATACAGTGAAATACGGAAAATAGTCTGAATCGAATAAAATATGAGACAAATCAGTAAAAATCAAATCGGGAATTTTCTGTCCATTTTCCGGATTTTTTTTTTGAGTTTTCCCGATTTTCCATACATTTTCTGATATATGTATGAGTTTTCCTGACTCTTTTCGTTTCTCATAGATTTTCTATAAAATTTTTAGAATTTTGACGATTTTTTCCCGATTATGCCCCACTTTTTAACATCTTTCCCTCCTTATTCTAATTTTTCCCTGACTTGTAATAACTTTTCCCAACTTTTCCCAATTTTTAACAACTCTTTAACCGCTTTTACGGAGTTTTTTATGAATTTCTTGATCCTTCCCGACTTATCTGGCCTCTCAACATCCAGAATTGATAAGAAATTAATAAATATTCCGAAGATTCTAATCAATTTATATAAAATAAAGGCAATTAGGAACAGCTTTTTTAAATATTGAGTCGGCTTGTTTAATATCTGGAATTCTACAACCCTCCCGAATACCTGTACCAAATGTTAGGCCTCTAACTCCTACAAATTCTGCAAAGGCTAACTAAATTTTGAAAAGCAGATTAGATAATAGATAGATGGTAGATTTATATAAAATTGATGAAATGAAAAATTCATTATTTCTAAATTTATATTATAACTCCATTATTTCTTAAGTTATATTTCTGAAATTTTTTTCCAATATTCTAGATAAATCCACAAGTCCATTTCTTTACCGCTTTTAAACTCTTTTCTAAGAAACTTTCGAGTAACAAAATTTTGAATTTGAGCCAGACATACGCCCTGTTAAATTGACAAAAATATCTATTATTTTTGAAAATAAATCATAACTCAATTATTTCATAAGTTATATTCCTGAAATTTGGCACAGATATTCTAGAAAAATCCACATTTCGATCATTATATTCGCTGATACATCTTAAGAAACTTTCGAGTTACTAAATTTGGAAGTGAATGACTCGATTTTGATTTGTTCGAGCATTTTCCCTTCGATGAATGCCGGATTTCATGCTTAAGTTTTCAGACGACTTCTAATGCTGTTTTTGGGTTATTTAACAGCTTTGAAATTTTAGATATTTTACAGAATATTTGGAGATTTTTCGGGAACTATCAGAGAATTATTAGGAGACCTGAAGCTTTTCTTCTCTTCTAAGACCTTGAAACTCATTAACTAGCCATTAAATACATTTTCGAAATTGGTCCTAGTGAAAAGACTTCCTCAAACTAATTTTCGAAATTGGTCCTCATGGAAAGAATTTCCAAAATGCATTTTCTTTGTCAGCCAGTCTGATTCCTTGACTTTTAAAGAAATTTCTGAGAAAAAATAAGGAAGATTGGTAAGGGGGCTGGACCAACCAACCGATGCAGAATTGATTGATAAAATGAAAAAATAATCGTACTAATTAATCTCTTAAATTTAAAATATTAAATAAAATAAAACAAAATTTCGATAATAATTTTAATTAATTTAATTTTTATTTCAGGTAATTAAAATCATTTGGTTAATTACATGTGAGTTAAGAGTCTACTTAGCGTAAGTCTTTGTATTATTTAATTTTATATAATTATAAATAAAATGTAAAATTACAATTAAATAAAATTTTATTAAATAATTATTTGGAAAGTGAAGGTTAGTATAATAGAATTAATTATAAATCTTATAAAATATTTTGATGGCGTCCTTGATTTACTTTCTTGTTGGTCTGCGTGGTTCTTCTTTCCCCAAACGAATGAGAAAGCCAAGAGGAACCGCAAAAATAAAATTAAGTCATCATCCTTCCTTATTTCTTTAAAAAAAAAACCATCAGACAAATCTTTAAGATATAAAAAAAATAAAAAAAACTGACCGAAAAAATACCCGGGAGGATATTCGAGAGATTGAAGGAGAATGACTCAACAACAATGTAACGTACGCGATTTTTTTTTTTTGTTGGGCATAAGAGGAAAGAAACGAATGGACCAGCTGTCGTTTCTTAAAAAACAATTTTTTTTTGTCTTAAGTTACTATAAGATTTGATCGGTATACGATTTCTAAATAAACCGTGTGGATTAAAATGAAATCACGATCGCTAGTTTTTTGGTCCCCGTATAACGTTGTACGTAACAAGTAGCACATAGCGTATTATGTTTCAAATGTTTTTGCACAAAATATTTCCAAACATCTTGACAGGTAAACGAAGATTTAAGAATTTAAGAATTTCATTCAGAAATAAAGGAGACCAATTAAGACCTTAAGATACGACCTTAATCTGACCTTAATGGACCGAGAAAATTATACTACAATTTTTCCTTAATATTAAGACGTTTTATTGTTCGATAATCGGCATCCATTATTTAGCATTTATCAAGAGAAAAGATTGAAATTATCGTTTACATAATAAAAAATAATAAATAAAAAATAAAATAAAATAAAAAACAGGAAAAATAAAATCATCTTCATAAACAACATTCCAAGCATATTTGATTGAGATAATATACCACCGAATAGTAAGAAAACGATAGAATCTTAAACCACAAAACCCCGTAAATAATAATCTGAAGTGTACAGTGTACAGAGACCCCTCCCCCCTCCCCCCGTACCATGTAAAATTAAAATGCAATAAAACAACAATCATCGTGATTATAAATATAAATGAAACAGTAAGACCCTTTCCTTTGGAAATATTTTTTGGTAGGGGTATTTATACCCTTAGCGTTAGACGGTGGACATCGATGATTTAAAATTATTGTTCAACTGTAATTGTCTGGAATCATTTACCATCCGCCAGTTGTGCATATCCATAATGACTACACAACAAGAATTCATTCCTTTCCCATTCAGAATCGATTCACCGGTGGTACAGATAATGAAAGAGGGAGGATGGACGGGAGGAAGAAAAATTTAATGTTTTCATTATGCGGCCCCGTAATAAATTATGTTGATGTATCTCTTATATGTGAAGAGACTATGGTACAGCATACATAAGGCGATCACCTAAATATTCATATACACAACTTTATCTCTACCTTTCCTTTCCCATCATCTTCTTGCTATTCGATTCATTTACAGGGTCGAAGAAATGTTAACGAAATTTTTAAGAAATTACGGATTTTCCTTCTCATGAACCTAATTAATTTATTTAATTAATTAATTAAACGATACAAAAAAAAATAATAATTAATAAATGAAAAATAAAAAATCTTGACATATTTTATTTATCTTTTATCTGGCTCCAATTTCCTTCCCTGGTTTTTCGTTCTGAATTTATTTTACGAAAGTTATGATTTTTAAATTAAGCTCGAACTATCCTACTAACTATCTGCAACCATAGATTTTTTTCCGCCGAACAAAATTTCTTAAATAAAATTTAAAATATAAAATTTGTCATCTATATCTAATATACCGGAAAATAATCAATTTTCCTGACTGATTGTATGAATTTCGTCCAGTTCGGATTTTTTTGGGAAATTTTTATTTTTGTATTCAACCTTAACTATCAAAGGAACTTCCTGCATCATTAGATCTTTTTCGGGCCGAACAAAATTTTCCGGAAAATCCTCGTCAAATGTCAGATGTTAAATTATCAAATATATAATCGATTTTACCTCGAGAAATTTTAAATTTCTTTCATCCAATTTCGTTTATAATTTCATTAATTAATTTGGTTGATAAATTGACAGATCGTGCTTCATAGCTTCAAAGCTCACCTAAAGCTTTTAAATAAAATTTGTATTCGCGGGTTTTTAAATCACCCTTTTATCTGATTAATTTATATTACAATTAAATCTTGAATTTTCGACAAAAAGCTCGGAAAAGCTTACAAATTTATAAAAAGCTTTAAGTTTAGGATACAATTTTAATCGTATTGAAATCTATTTTCGATCAATATAATTTAACTTTAACAAAGCTGTAAGTTTTGGATGTAATTTTATTCATTTTATTTAAAGCTCACCGAATATAATATAATAATAGGTTTTAAATAACCTTTTTATCCGATTAATTTATATTACAATTAAATCTAGAATTTTGAACAAAAATCTTTGTAAAGTTTATGAACTTATAGAAAACTTTAAGTTTGGGATATTATTTTAATCATATTGAAACATATTTTCGATCAATATAATTTAATTGTTACAAAACTGTACGTTATGGATATAATTTTATACAATTTATTTAAAGCTCACCATAAGCTTTCAATTCATAAATGTTGAAATCTATTTTTTATTCAATTAATTAATCGATCGTAATTTTCCATTCAATAAATTTGTTTCGTACTAAATTCAACATTTTCATGCAAAGCTCTACAAAAATCTTTAAAGCTCACCGAAAGTTTTTACCTAAAATTTAATTTTATATATCTAGAAATCTATTTTCTATCCTCTTAATTGATATTTCTATTAATTTGTAATTTTCTAATAAAAGAAAAGCTCTGCGAAAAGCTCTAAAACTAAAAGAAAGCTTAAAGATTTAATTCGTATTAAAACCTATCTTCGATCTATATAATTTAACTGTAAGAAATTTCGAAATATTCCGAAAAAAGCTCTATGAAAATTTAAAAGCTCCAAGAAAGCTGTTAGTTTTCCGATGTAATTTTCTACGATTTATATTCTATTTATCCATTCAATGAAATTTTTTGATAAGTTACATTTCCTTTCAAAGCTCTATAAATATCTTTAAAACTCATCGAAAGCTTTTAATTAACATTTCATTTTCTACATTTTATAATCTACTTATTATTCGATTAAAGCTTTTTGAAAGCTTAAAAACTTAGAGCAAGCTTCAAGTTTGAGATACGATATTATTCGTATTGAAACCTATTTCCTATTAAATACGAGTTCAGCTCATGAAAAGCTTTCAGAGCTCTAGCTCCAGAAATACCAAAGTTCCCTTCTACAAATAGACGCGCACGGGTCTTATGATTAATTTTTGAATGGAATGGAAGATTCCGGAAATTCCTTCCCACCCTGTAAGTTGTTTACATTCACAACTCGATTTACTACATACGGATAGTTTTATCGTCGAATAATTTTTTTAATGAAGGGAAAAAGGGATGGTAAACCTATCGATTACAGATACGACTTATTCGAAGAAAGCATTAAGACATCCAATTCTCTATTCTCTCGCTTGGAAACGTTCCACTTCCCTGCCGATATTTTCCTCTTCGTAACAATATTATTAAGACCTGAACCTAAAGACACCAATTCTACGATGTAGGTAGGCCGGTTAGATTAGTTTTTATGTCTTATTTTCCATTTTTTTTATGTAAATTTGTTTCCGAGAGTATGATGGATACCATATGGAGTTTTTCCGCTCGTCATAAAATACCTTATATGGGTATGGATGAGATATATGCGATCCTCTACCCAAAAGGACCCCATAAATAGTTATTGTCAATGACATAATCATCCATAGATGCAAATTACGTCTTAAGACTTTTGTTCTTGCTGTTTATTGTTATTAGCCCTGTATAGTACGGCACTCCGTGACGTCTCAATCTTTTGTTGCAATTAGTTGGGATGACTACAAGGATGAGTATTTGTTCCTTCTTATTTTATTTATTGTAAATTAAGATACTCGGAAAAGAATGGGATTCAGAAGAAGAAGAAGTAACATCTCGTTATGGATATCTCTTCATTTTGAATATATTTCTTAACGTATAAATAAGACATCTCCGAGATATCCAATCCATATGGTTAAAGGAAGAAATTAAGTTTTAATATTTTTATTTGTTTTTTCTTCTATTTATTTAGGTTAATAAATATATAATTTTTTCCTTCGATGTGAAATTGAGTATGAAACGGCTCCCTGAATTTCCTCGAAAATTACGAGGACCTTTTTTTCTGTATTTTTTTTTTTTTTTTGCTCCTTCCATAAATGAACGATCTCTCAAGTTCTAAATAAATATTGAGAAAAAATATCTGAAAATAAACAAGAAAAAATTTTGAACAATAAACGGGGATTTTAATGACCAAGAAATTATTCATTATAAAGAATGCATAGACATGCAACATGCATATATGGGACACAAATTTGAAACACTTTAAGCAGAAAAATCATAAAATAATTTTGAAGGAACATAATCCCTGTTGAACAAATCCCTGAAGAAATAAATAAAGAGGATTTTTATTACCTTTTTTTATTTGTTTGACCGTCATAAACAAACATATGGGAAAATAATTTGTTAAGGACATTTTATTTATTGGCAAGGCTGACCACCCAAAGAATCGAATTTTTACAGAATTTCAGGCAGACTGGTTTTGTCTAAAATTTCTCTAAAAACCGTTCGATTGCAAGGGTTTAAATCTAGTTTTTGTATATAAAATTGGATAAAATTACTACTAGGGTGCAACGCGGCATATTAACGTTACCGTTGGTGGTCGATTTTATGGTAATTTTTTTATTTTTCAACCTCAAGTAAATTGAGTGTGTAAATCAGAATCGTTTTTCTGGATAATTGTACCCCAATTAGGCATGCAAAAAATGAGTAATATCAATTACGGGGTGAGAATAGAAATATAATCTTTTGATGAATTGGGCAATTATTTTACATCAATGATTACAACAATTTTACAATTAATTTAATTGATTTTTTTTATAGCGCAAGTAAACAATTTTTGTAAGTCCACAACTGGCTCAAAAAACTTTTTTTTGGAAAATCCTGAAATTACTTTTTAGTTTTGCTAATTAAGTTTTCAGGAAAAACTTTTCATTCAAATCGTTCGAAATTTTCTTAATAAAAATTTAATTTGAAAATTATGAACGAGAAAATTGATTAATAAATTTAGACGAAATTCAAAAATTTTCTCAAGCTCACAACTGGCTCAATAAATTTTTTTTCTTCAAAATCCTGAAATTGAATTTTGATTTCCCTCATAAGGTACTCGTTAAATAACTTTCATCTAAATCCAACGAAATTTTCGTAATAAAAAAATTGATTTCCCAAATTATAATCAAAAACAGTTCGAAAATTGATTAATTAATATAAGAAAAATATGAACAGTTTTCCCGAGGTCATAATTGATTCAATCGATTTTTTTTTCCAAAATCCTGAAATTAGTTTTTAGTTTAACTAATTAAGTATTCAGGAAAAAAATTTCAATCAAATCCAACGAAATTTTGTTAACAAAAAATTTAATTGATGTAAATGAACATAAATATTTTTCGGAAGGACAGTAGTGGCTCAAGAAATTCCTTTTTCTAATTCTCTGATATTACGAGTTTCAAAAATGTCAGAATGAATTTAAATGTTCAATGAAAATTTCGTAGCTTCACTCTTAAATTATCGGCCAGGAAAAATTAATGAAAATCGGAGGGACACTCTGGAACTTAAATGGGTCGAGAAAAAGCCGACAAATGTCGTGAAAAGCCGGGAAGATGACGAAACGTCTTTCGACCCGGCCATTTCCTACTTTCCTTTTTGTACTTTACTTTAACTCATCTAGTAATTTTTCTCGATCTCTTGGATAAGGAGAAAACCGTCAGAAATGAGAGTATAGTCGTGGATAAGCAGGAACTTTCTCAGAAAAAGTCGGGAAACATCGAAAATATTCGATAATAAATTATTTTGATTTCAATACAAATAAAATTGTGTTCTGATCTTAAAGCTTTCTTTGAGTTTTTAAGCTTTTGCAGAGGTTTTTTAGGAAAATGTCAGATTAAATTGATATATAAATTTTAGGATAAACAATAGATTTCAAAATATTGTATCAAATTAAATTTTAATTAAAAGCTTTCGGTGAGCTTTACAGATTTTTATCCGAAAATATTAAATTTTGAACCAAATAAATTTATTGATTAGAAAATAGATTACAAATCATATAAAATTTTATCAAAAACTCGAAGCTTTCTTGGAGCTTATAAGTTTTGACAGAGCTTTTTCCGGAAGATTTTAGGCTTCGTTGCAGTTAAATTATTTAGATGAAAAATAGGTTTTAATACGACAAAAATTTGATTCTAAACTTTAGAATTTTTAAGCTTTGACAGAGCTTTTCTTGGAAAATCCGAAATTAATTTGAAAAGTAAATTAATCGGATAAAAAGTGATTTCAAAACATATAAAATGAAGCTTTTAAAGCTTTCGGTGGGCAATTTTTAACAATTAACAATTTTTGTCTGGAAATATACAATTTTTTATCAAATAAATCCGTTAAGTGGAAAATGGATTACAAATCGTATAAAATTACATCGAAAACTTACAGCTTTCTTGGAGCTTTTAAGTTGCACAGAGCTTTTCCACAATTTTCATGATATTTTGACGGATTTGAAGAGAATTCGACGGATTCGAATAATTAGATTATTTTACAGAAATAATATCGCAATTGGTAAAATTCGAAAAATTTCTTAAAATCCAGGCAACATTTCGAGAAAATCATGAAAATTTCTAAGAAAAATTGATTATTTCTCGGTACCCTTTTTTAATCGTGAGCTCAATTTTTAGTTCAAGTTTTCGATTAAAAAAATTCGGCCTAAAGAAAATTCGGCTTAAACCAAAATTTTCCGGATAGCAGATGAGCTAAATTAAAAACTAAATTCAGAAATTTGGGATAGAAAATTATTTCAGCGAATTATAGTAGGACATCCCTCGGAATATTGATTATTTCCCAATACATCTCATGTGTAAATTAAAATTTTGTTGCGAAAAGTTGACCTAATTTGATTATAATCATTTTTTCCGCATAACCGATGAGCCAAATTAAGGAAAATAAATTCAGGGTTTTGTGATAAAACCCCCCCTTCCCCTCTATTATTTCTAATAATTCCAGTTTTTCAAAATTTATTCCCGGCTTTTACTGACTTTTTACCAGCTTTTCGATTTTTTCCCGACTCTTGAGTCTTCCCGATTTTGATTTAATTTTCCCTGCCATTCTCGTGAATTTATTCGATTTTTCTAGACAACCTTTCCTTAACAATTTACTCAGCATAGTTTCGTCCGGAATTCAACTGTTACTTGGGACCCAAGACAGCAGTCTGATATTTAAGCAGACATGAGTAAATAATAGCCTACGGGCTCCAAAGGACCCCTCCGATAATTTTTTTTTCTGGTTAATTCCCAGTTCCTTTCTCGACCGTTTCTGAAATATTTCCTGCTTTAAGTTGAGCTAAAAGCAGGAAATATTTAGCTGAACTGCAACGGAAGTTTTTAATGAATTTATTTCGTACAAAATTTCAAATTTTCGGTTAAAACTCTCCGGAAATATTTTAAATCGAAAGCTTCTAATTAAATTTTCATTTAATATATTTTGAAATCGATTTTGATCCATATTAATTTATTATTTAATTAAATCTTTAATTTTCCTAAAAAAACTACGTAAAAGCCTTAAAATTAAAACAAAGCTTTCTGTTTAAAATTAAATTTTATGCCGGTTGTAATCTATTTTCCATTCAATGAATTTTTTCGGTACTGAATTGAAAATGTTCGTGCAAAGCTCTTCAAAAATCTTTAAAAGCTCACCGAAAGCTTTAAATTCAATTTTAGTTTGATGTGTTTTGAAATCCATTTTTATTCAGGTAAATGGTAATTCAATTAAATCTGCAATTTTCCCATAAAAGCTCTGCAAAAGGTTAACAACTTAATGTAAGCTTTAAGTTTAGTATAAAATTTTAAGCAAGTTTTAATATATTTTTCATTCAATGAATTTTTTCGGTACGAAATTGGGTATTGGAAATGAAATTCGGTATTGTTTCGTACAAAGCTCTTCAAAAATCTTTAAAGCTCTCCGAAAGCTTTTAATTAAAATTTAGTTTGATATGATTTGAAATATATTTTCTATCCGATTAAATTCTAATACAATTAAATCTGTAATTTTCCTATAAAAGCTCTGCAAAAGCTTAACAACTTTTTGAAAGCTTTAAGTTTGCGATACAATTTTTTGCGGGTTGTTATATATTTTTCATTCAATGAATTTTTTCGGTACGAAATTGGGTATTGGAAATGAAATTCGGTATTGTTTCGTTCAAAGCTCTTAAAAAACTTTAAAGCTCCCCCAAAGCTTTTGATTAAAATTTAATTTCGTAAATTTTGAAATCCGTTTTTATCCGGTTAATTATTATTTCAGTCAAACCTTGAATGATCCATGAAAAGCTTGCAAAAGCCTAAAAGCTCACAAAAAGCTTTAAGTTTAAAATCAAATTTTATACCGGTTGTAATCAATTTACCATTCAATGAATTTTTTTTGGACTAAGGTAAAACTTTTCGCGTAAAGCTCTTCAAAAATCTTTAAGCTCTCCGAAAGCTTTTAATTTAAATTTAATTTGATGTGATTTGAAATCTATTTTCTATCCGATTAATTATTATTTCAATTAAACGTGGAATTTTCCAAAAAAAACCCCTTTAAAGGCTTAGAAACTAAAAGAAAGCTTTAAGTTTAGGATAAAATTTTATTCGTATTGAAACCTATTTTCCATGAAATACGATTTAATTCATAAAGTGGTCAGAAGAAAACCAAAATTCCTAACAGGTTTTCTAGCATCTCTGGTGATGCCAGAATTTTCAAAAATAGCTAAGAAAAAAAGGACAGCGTATAGTCCATGATTTTTAGCAATTTTAATCAGGCAATTGGACATCCTTATCTATTTTATTAAAATTTATCCGACCAATATCCGTTACTAATTTATAAAAATTCTTCAATTCCAACATTATCTCATCTCAAGTAATTTTCTAATTGCCTTGATGAATTTTTACTACTAGCGCCGGTCAACGTAAACTGTTACGCTATACACATTTAAATTCAAGAATTTGAATTCATAATTAATTAATAAAAAAATATGGAAATAAATATGAAATGGGTTTTTTTAAAAAAAAAAAAAATTGTTATGATATAATCAAGCAAGGTGGTCCCCGTCCCATACACATCATTCAAGAAAAATATCTACCGGAGGCAATCATGTAACCAACCCAACCAACAAAGTTAAGTGATTCGCTTTTTTCTCAACTTGAAAATGTACGAGTGAGTGGAAGAGGAATTTCGATATTTCACAATTTTTTTTTCTTGATTTTTATTATTAATTCTGTTGTGGTAACCTAGTGGTATCTTTCAGTTTATTGATCACTAACTATTAGAAGTTCTATTATATGGCGATCGTAGGCTAGTTTTATTGCCCATATATGAGAATGGATTGATTGGGTGGCATAAAAAATCGAATATTTTTATGATCGCACATAAAATGCGATGAGATATGATGGAGATGGTAATGTAACATGAATAAAAATCGACTGATGGATTTCTATTAATGATCGGTATGAGGTGTTATCGGGTCGTTTAATGTCAGATTTTCTTTTCTTTTTCATTGGTAACTTAACACATTACACTTAGGTTTTGTTATTCAAGGTCCTTAACCCCCTTAATTGAACCATTTATTCTCGACGATCTGTTTGGTTTTTAATGAATTACCAATGTAATTACACCGAATTATTCCCAAATAAATAATTAATAAATTAGTTTCTCAAAATTTAAGAAAAAAAACCCCCCGAATTTTTTCCGAAAAAATACTACAATTTCTTGGAGAATTACAATTTTCAAAATTTCTTTTAGAATTCATTTAGGGGAAGGTCTATAAGAGCTAATGAAATATAAACCCTAAGGGGTTATCTAATAAGTTGTATTTTTAAAATGACGCGAGAAATCAACCAGCACGTATTTTCATGGAAATGAAAATATATATTTGTCATCTGGAAGAAGGTAAATTAATATATAATTTTTTATCCTAACAAATTTGTTATCCTAATTATGAATTTCTTAAAGGAAGTGTGAGGAGCTAGTTTGGGATCGTATTCTAGATCCTTGAAGAATATCTGTACCAAATTTCAAAGTTCTAGCTGCAGAAAATATGGAGTTATGGTATAGATTTTGAAATAATGAATTTTTTTATTTGATAAATTTTGCAAATCATATGCGCTTTCAGTTCTAGATTTTTTTATTTAAGAATTTCTTAAGAGAAGTGTGAGGATCTAATAAGGAATCGTATTCTAGATCCTTGAGGAATACCTGTACTAAATTTCAGAATTCTAGCTTCACAAAATATGGAGTTATGGTATAGATTTTGAAATAATGAATATTTTATTTGATCAA
>JANTOP010012007.1:0-15016 GCA_027564815.1 Symmerus nobilis | reverse complement strand
AGAGCGTCAGAAAAATTCTTTAAAATCGAAATTTTGGTTCGATTTCTAGCGAAACTAAAATAAATTTGAAAATGGATGATTTTTTCAAAAAAAATGTTCTGAATAAAAACAATTCGTAAATCACTTAGAATTGATTTGCCAAAAGTAGATTAGAAAATTTTTGAAAAAAAAAAAAATTTCCTACAAAATTGAACAAAAATCGTTGAATTTTATTATAATTTTTACAAGACGTTTTCTTAAAGATTTTTAACACATAAGTTGGGTGGGGGACGCCTCGCAGTCAAAGTATTAATGTATCACCTTAGTTATACCCTATTTGAATCCATTTTCTAATTTCCAAATTTTAAATTTTTCGAGTAATTATAACCGTTTTCCTGAAAAGTAATCGAAATTAAAACCCCTCCAAAATCGCAGGGTTGTTTTTTAAAATTGTTGTTCCCAAAATTTCCCCATTGGACCGTTAGGTTTTTTCTCACATAACTAGATTAAATCCTTCAACACGTTGGGTACTGGTTAAATATAATATTAATGTTTTGATATTGCTGTTTTGATATGTACGTCGCGGTACGCCCTAATCGCCGGGCCCTAGGCGGCTGTTCCGATTCGGAATCTAGTTTACAATGTAAAAAGTTGCTGGGGTTAACTGAAAGGGTCTATATCTCGAAATATTCCTTATGGTTTCGGTAGCAATAGGATTTCCTTATCATAGAATAAGAATGGTGCTGCCATCTGATCTAGATATCTTAGTCCGTTCTGGAAATTTTACGTGTGCAATTTTTATTTTGGTAGAGCCTCGGGAAATCTATTTCTCCCAAAGGAACTAATTTCGGTATCGCTTAAGTAGTAATATGGTATTAATACGGAATCGGTTGAGTTAGCGTTCCCTGATTTCAAACAGTTTATTTACTTCCAATCACACATTTCAAAAAGCGCGTCATACACTTCAAAATATATACATGCATATATCCACATACCAAAACTTCATGTTCTTTGTACAATAACCTACGGGGAAATAGTATTACGGGATATCATACTATGCCGTATATACGTTTAGTATTATGAATATAATTTTTTTTTTATAAACCAAACAGGAAAAGTGTAGTCAAAGAGTTGATTTTTTATTTGTATTCAGAGTGTTTCCATACAGTAGGGTACCCGTTTTTTATTGTTTTCCTTTCAATCTGTTAGGTTTTTTACTTGTTCGCTTGTATAAACTCGCGTCGAAAATAATGTTTTGTTTAAGGTCTTCTATTGAAAATGTATATTAGAGATTGCCCTGCAGAAGGAAAAAAAAAGTTATTCCGGAAAGCAGGAAAGAGGAAACACACAAAAAGCGGGAAAAATGTTGATATGGTACTTGGAGCGGTGATATTACAATGTGGTTCAATCATATCAAGGGATATATACAGTGGTGGTTTCGATTGTATAATTATTAAAATTTATCATGTAACTCTGACTTTAGTTTTAGGGGATTCTATAGTTTTCGAGAACCCATAACTAGAATGAACCGACTATTAATATTTAAAAATCCATGTCAACCGTTAATTAAATTTATAGATTGAACAATGGATATTGGAAATAAAAAGTGATTACATCCCGCATCAATTAAATCAGATTACATACCCAGTAGGTAGTAGTATAAAAAACATTGTAACCTTAGAAACTACATCACCCTACCAAGGTGAGGGGGTGGTTTAGAAAGGTTTCATAGATTTATTTCAAATGTATTACTACACATTAATTTTTTACCTATCCACTTACATTAATTAAGTCAGCAAATCTAATCGATTTGTTCTATCTAGTTGACAAATTTTAAAACTCATTCATTATAATTACATAAATCTATGGTATGCATTTATGAGATAGAAATTGACTAGTTAACCAACTGATATATTCGTCCATGTAAAAAATCAATAGTTACATACAAATTCAGAGTTCCCATTCCTGTTCCTATAACATCAAAATGATATCTAAATCAACACTTAAAATTTGATACATGATCCCTTTATGCAGATATTTCAGATATGGAAACCTGATTTAAAAAAAAAAAGGAAATAGAGCGGGTGCGGGACAAATCTATTTCCATGCCAAAAATGTGTTATACAACCGTTTCTCATTATATTGGCAGGGAAAATTCTTTGAAAATTTGGTGGAAAAAGGGGCATTCGTTTACCAACCATATTTTCCGTATAATAGCGTAATAAAATACACAAACACATCCGTACATTTTAGTACCAGGTTAAACGGAGAGAAAAAATATAAATTAGCGTTTGAGGTGAAAAATATATATATATCGTATGTGTATAGAGAAAAAAAACGAATATATTTTATATCCCAACCAGCAAACCTCCTCTCCATAAACAAGGTGGCAATGTATTGTGTCTAGGTTTGTGTGTGCCGAGATTGTGGCCTATGTGGAAAATCTTTTTAACCCATAAAACATACGCAGATTGTTGGTCTTTCTTGGGGGATAGAAAAACATTTTATGTGTGCGGTATTGCTGTGGTATTTACCGCAAGCTTTGCCACACTATTATATAAAGCTTCGGTTTTGTATAGCTGTTTTTCTGTTTTTTTTTTCAGCTGAACCAATTTTCATGTCGGAAAAGCGATATACTATCTAGACGTACATGTATATTATTGTAACCATATGATAGTGGGCGGGAAATATATTGGCATCGAAATACCCGCCTTTTGAGTCAAATATGGACAAACTCTTGTATACTCGTATATATACTAATTTCGTCGGATAGTATATATATATATATACGGTGGAAAACAGTTTTTCTTCTCGATATTAGTTCGAGTTGGTCGATTAGATAAAGTTTTTTTTATAGCAACGATATTAAGAGAATATTTAAATAAAAAAAAAAGGGGGACACCTCATTTATAAGCCTAAATGGTGGATATTTTAGCCATTGGTTTGTGGGCCCACAAAGTGACACGGATAATGATGATGGCTGCTGGTTTTCTGGTGTTGTTTTTACCCGATCGAGAGGGATTTTAGGGTGGAATTTCATATGGAATCACACCAATATTTTATTTAATGTTTTATTACTCATGGTGATTTTTCTTTCTAGCTGACTGGAAAATATTATCATCTGACCAATGTGTGAATATTTTTTAAACATTTTGTCAATGATTCATTAAGGACCATTTACTATTTAACAGCGATGGCAACAATGAAAATCCTACAGGAGTTGAAACGTGAAATATATATGTGGAAAGGAAATATTAAGTGGCCAGTACTGTACATTTTATGAGTGTAATTAAATGTATCTAACAAGAAAAATTTAAGGATATTTACGAATTATTATATTTTATACACTAAAAAATTTAAATAAAATACCGAATTTTCCGACTTCATATAAAAATATATGAAGAATTTTCCGAGGAAATAAAAATTAATTAAATAAAATTAAATGACTACACCGAGTTTTATTGATATATTTTCTAAATTAAAAATTTAAAAGGAAAATCATGAAAATACGTAGATTTTCTAAATCTGAAATAGTAATAATCACCCATTTACTTCGTACCACAGAAATATTCATTCTGAAGAATTTCATATTTTTCCAACGGTTTAAAACGAATCGAATTTTCAATTTTCTATTTAAATATTTTCATCCCTTTTCCACTAATGGTTTAAAAAAATAAAAATAAATTGAAAAAAATTAAAAAAAACAGAAATCTCTTATCGAAATACATAGAAAAATTGTCCTGTTGGTATTATTGTTGTACGAAAAAATCCACCCTATATTTGAAATAAAAATTCATCTTCATCCCTTTCATGTTTCGATGGTAAAACATTTTAAATGTATTGGTTTCGGGTGGAAAAATGAACAATTTTTTCTAAGGGGCGGACATCCCTTTATTTCTGTTGGATTTTTATATTTTCACACACTCAAACCAATCCCGTATTTATCCCCGTACGAATATAAAATTCTGATACGAAATCCTGTCACTGTATGGAAATGGTGAGAAAATACATTGAAAACCGAACCAAAAAATAAAAAAAAGAGCCCATCGAAAAATTAAGGGTGATTTTTATAAGGATACCGCCAACACATAGATAGAATTTATTAGGGTGAAATGAATAACAGAATATATAATTGAAGATATAGGCTGGCACACCAATGTATCGGTTTTCCATACCATTCATGTGTGCGGTTAAGTGAAATGTGGCAAAGACGAGGAAAAAATAGAAGGAAAATTCAACCACTGACATGGGAAAAAATATACAAAATAAAAAAATATATAAAATTGCCGATGAGGAGAAAAAGTTTGTGTTTGGCCCGAGAAAATTTTTTCATAAATCCAACAGTTCGATTTGAGATCTTCTGCTAAACGCACTACTTAGCGCAATCGCATATATTTCTGTATAATCGTGTATATCGGACATGTGTTATCCTTATACGAACAACAAATATTTCCTTTATAATTAAGAATTTGTCGGAAAATGAAAATTTCGCTGTGAAGAATTTCTTAAGTTATGGTTCTCTCCGCTATTTTATGGAAAATTAACAGTGTTCTATATTAACACATAAAAAGGATACATAGATCATCTCTAAATTGGATAATAATTCGACTAATTAATTTGTTTGCGTGTAATAATTATATACAATTTACTAAGTGCCCGAAATTTGAAATGATAAATATTTAATTTAATAAAAAAAAAAAATTGAACGGAGTTTTAAGTTTAAATAATAAGAAATTATTTCAAATCAAATGCATCTACCAACCCATCAATCTCGTAAAACCGATTCAACATTCGTCACAACGAAACCGGATCAAAATAACGGTACGATGCCCACGCAATCCGCCTACAATGATATGGTCGCCGATTTACAGGATCTCCTACAAAAATGTGGTGGCGAATTGATACAAACCGGATCACCGGTCGTTTTATGTTCCACCCTACCAACGCATTGGCGGAGCAATAAAACATTACCGTGCGCATTTAAGGTGTTCGCGCTCGATGATGTACAGGATGGGACAATGGTCACAATAAAAGCGGGTAACGATGAAAATTACTGTGCGGAATTGCGGAATTCAACGGCGATCATGAAGAATGGGGTGGCTCAATTTAATGATTTACGATTTTTGGGACGTAGCGGCCGGGGAAAATCGTTTAACGTAACGATTACGATAAATACATATCCATGTCAAATTGCTACGTATAATAAAGCGATTAAGGTGACGGTGGATGGACCAAGGGAGCCTAGAAGTAAGCAAAGTAAGTTTTCTTAGAAAACTGATTTTTTTTAACTCTAACAATAGTAATTAAGAGATTCACCATCCCTTTTTCTGTCGGGATATTCAATTGAATGGATTGAAACCGATGTTTCAATTGTTCAATAAATTGTCTGTTAAATATAAAATGCATGTCCTTTTTCATTGGCCACAAACTGTGACAAGTCAGGTTTTTGTGTCGGTTAAACCTCTTAATCGATAACCTTTTTCTACTTTTAACAATTATTATTTCATTTGGTTAACAATTTTTAACTATATCGTTCAATTGTCCTCAATTACATAACCATTATTGTCCAATTTTTAACATGTGGTCACTTTTAAATAAGGATTTTTCAAATAGGACAATACAGAATTCTTTCTTATCTCCTGTCATAAATATGCCGAAACATGTAAAAGAAATAATTTATGCAATTTTCTATGAAAAGAGAATTTTTGTTGTTCATTTTATTTTATTTGTTAGAAATTCAAGAAAATTAAATTTATTTATAATTTTCAATTTATAACTAAGGTTTTGGATATGGCCATCCAAACGGCTTCAATCCATTTATGTTAAATCCCGGATGGTTAGATGCAGCCTATATGACGTACGCATGGCCAGAATATTTTCGACATCAAACGCATACAACGTTCCAAACAAAAGGTAAATTTAAACTGTGATTTGTACAAGAAATTATACTTATTACTCCTTCGTACAGTCTGCGATAAAAATATAAATACTTGGATATGGAATATCCTTAAAATAATTTCCTTTTCTCTTAAAAAAACGTAAAGTTAATTATTTATTTAATTAAGCATATAATTTGCTTGATTTCAATCAAATTTTAATTGAAATGTGATTATGCTCAATTTCTACACTATTCTCTTTATCGTAATTCATGAAATTAATTCCTAATCTTATTTCTTGTCAATTGAAATCAAGAAATTCACGCCAAATATTAAAATAAAAATTCTAGAAACAATTTATTACACTTTGTTGAATTTGTCTAATTTCAAATAATTTTGTCTAATAATTAATTTTTCTAAATTCCTCTGCTATTAAATGGTAAAATTTTTCAGGAAAATCAGGGAATTAAAATTCCTTTTATATTTAAAAATAAAAAATAGTTTCGATTGAATGAAATGAAATTAATTGAGGTTTTCTTCTTTTATTTTTTAAATCGGGAAGCACAATTTTTGCTTTCTATTTAGATGATTAAAAATTGTTGTGCTAGCATTTCAATGGTCTACCCATCAACATCCCTTCAGTAATACAGAAATGGGGCTATTAATTAAATTCACTTTTAGAGGGTTTTGTGCATCAACAATTTTCGATATTAAATTTCACTATAAATCCATAAAATAAATTTTCCAATTTTATTCATCATTTTTTTTAGTAAAAAATAAAAATATTTTATGTGGTAAATGTTGAACAGTCTAATTCAACGCAATCCAATTTTTAGATTATATAACTATTTAGGACAAGGGTAGGCAACCTATGACCCGCGGGTCACCGAGTGACCCATTTGATAATTACAAATGACCCACCTGGGTTCTGAAAAGAAAGTGTAATATATAAACAGACAAAAATTCCAATTGACCTGACGCCAATTATATAATCAACAAAATCGTAACCAATTTTTATTGCTGCAAATTTCTAATTCAAATTATTTTATTTAATAACTTTGAATGAGCTTTCGAAATTTTTGAAGCATTTTTTTTTTTGGAAAATTTTATATTTTGTTACAGGATCGTATCTGGATAGAAAATAGATTTTTAAGCGTTAAAAATTTAATTCGAAACTTAAAGCTTTCGTTGAGCTTTAGCTCGAATAAACTTTCCGCCAAAATTCCATATTTCATTTAAATTTAATGAATTGGATAAAAATACGATTCCAAATTATTTAAAATAACATTTTAATTTAGAGCTTTCAATGAGCTTTTGAAGTTTTTCAAGCTTTATTTTTGAAAAAATTGAAATATCGTTAAAGGATCGTTGTTTGGATTGAAAATAGATTTTAAAACGTAAAAAATATGGTTCGGAAAATTAAGCTCTGGCAGAAAGTTTAAGTTTTTGCAGTGCTTTTGAACGAAATGTTTACTTTTGATATTTTTGTATTTTTCCTCAACTAATTTAGAACCTTCCTGAATCATTTCATTTTTCGGATCCGAAAACAATAATTGGGAAATCCAGATCAAATATTGCGATGTCCGATATTCAAATTACTCGGTACGAGCCCTTACGAATTTTTGATCTTTCTTATAGATAAATTTCAACTATTCCGAAATATTTAATTTTTGTATTTTTACCTAACTGTTAAAGCAACTTTCGGCGTTTTTCCATTTTTTCCGGCTGAAGAAATCTGCACATCTTATGGAGACGTTGAACGCAGATAATTTTATGCTGCATTTAAGCAAGAAAGGATTTGAGGGGCTTCAGATTCACCAAAAAAGACTGTTTTAAAAATGAAAATACCACTGACCCAAAACGTCTTCTTAATACTCACATTTTGTTAGATTTAGACCCGCAGCCTAGAAAGGTTGCCGACCCTTCATATATACTATCGATTTCCGACTTTATTCGAAAATCCGTTTTTACTAGAACATTTCGATTGGATTTTCAGATTCTGGCGTAGACTTCGTAATTTCTGCCGATATTTGCGACAAATTAGCGGTTTGATTATCTCGGAACCGTTTTAATTAAAATCGAAGCTATGATAAATAAAATAAACCCGAAATGGTAATTTGTTTGAAAAACTTTATTAAAAAATTCTCCCCGTTAATTGACTAGAAATGATTTTTGAAAGTATGTTGGAAAAATAATTTTTTCGGAAATACTTGGGAACATTTCGTAGGAAATTTGATCGTTTTTGTACAAATTTTTACTAGTCAATTTTCAATGTTGATTTTAAATATTTATGGGAGAGAACTCCCTCACCTTACGATGTTGATAGAACCTATTTGAATCTTTAACGAAATTTTCAAATTTTAAATTTTGCAGAAAATTATAATCATTTTTAGAAAAGTATCAATTTTTCTATCTATTTATATATCGACCCCCCCAAAATCAGCAAGGGATGATTTTTAATAATGTTTGTTCTACAATTCTTAATTTAAAGTCTTAGGTTTAATTTTCTATATTCATATTCTTCGGTTTCTTAAGAAAAATTCCCGGAAATTTAATATTCCCCAAAGAGTATCAGATAAATTCTTTAAAATCCAAGCTCAGCTTTGATTTTTTGGCCAAAATAAAATGAATTTCAAAACGGATGATTCTTTCAAATAATTTTCTAAATAAAAACTCTTTGCTTATTAAATTAAAATAAAATTAAATTAAATTAAATTAAATTACTTATATTAGAAATGATTTGTTATCATTAGATTAACAAATTTTCCTTAGAAATTCGAACATAAATCGTTCAGTTTTGATGTAATTTGTACAAAGCGCATTCTTAGGATTTTAAACACATAAGTAAAAGGTATTGATGAATCACTCTGGTTTCCCGTTTTCGAATCAGTTTCAAAATTTCCAAATTTTGAATTCTACGAGATATTATAACTGTTTTCCTGAAAAGTCGCCTAATATCATCGACCCCTCTAAAATCTGGGGGTTGTGTTTTATACGATATTCTCATTGGACCATTAGGTTTATGCCCAAAAAACTAGATTGAATGTTTCAATATGTTGGGTACTGGTGATTGAGCTACTTGTCATAGATAGACATTTTTTCCACATGTTCTTCGATGTTGTCATACGTTTGCTGGAGAACAGTCTCCGTTTCTTCCTCTTCATCGCAATCAGCAGCACACAAGAAACAATGATCTCTGAATGAGAATGTTGAGGTAGTGGATCGCAGTTGTGGATGGGAAGTTGCGACATCGCTTTCTCTACACAAAGATGTATAGATTTTCTCATTATTATATAGGTTTCGAGACACATCGTGAACCGCACTATCGATTTCAGTACCTCAGAGTTTGTCCACGTTGTCCTTTCTTTGAACACTTGACTTACGAAAAGTCTCCAATCCTTTTTCCTTCACTTAAATCACACCTCACTTTCTTGCAATCGATTTTCACAAATAAAACAGTACACTTCATTAGAAGCGATGGCTTTAAAAATGCAAACGACACCCTAGAACCGATAGACCTGTACTGAAGATTCAGGCAGATATTGGAGCTCTATCGGTAAATTTTCCGTAGAAGAGGTGGAGGGGGGGGGGGCGGATCCAAAGCGGGAATTGCATTTTCGAAATTGGTCGTTATGGAAAGAATTTCTTAAAAGGATTTTCGAAATTGTTCCTTATGGAAAGATTTTCGAAATTGGTCCTAATTGATAGGATTTCGAATTATAATTGCGATAGGCCTTATAGGCCGTAGTAGACCGATTTTTACGAGGTGGCAAAGTGAAAATTCGGTATCGAAATCTATAAAATCACCGATTTTCAAAAGAAAACTTTCCAGGGAATCCCCGTTATTTTTGAGCACCAAATGACTGTACTAAAAAGAAAACGATGAAAATCGAAAAATTCAGTCAGCTGTTATCGATCATATGGTAGAACAAAAATATGAAAAATATAGCCGCTCCCTTCGTCTCCCTCTTAATTTCGGTGCACGCGAAATTGTTCTATATAATTTAAAATCCATTTTAATTTTTGAAATGGATCAATAATTCCTTCAAATTATGAATCGATTACGTGCCGTGCTGTAGCCAACAAAAATAATGAAAGAATTATTTACAAAATTACGGCCATGGATTCGGAACAGTGTTATTACGAAAGCATTCAATCCAAAGTACCTTCTATACACAAACATTTGCATTTCGGTTACGCTATCGAGTGTCGGTGATGTATTGGAACAGCAATACGAAAAGTTGGTGGGTGACATCAACGAATATAGTCCAAAGCGTACCGTACACATGGCCCTATCCGGAAGTACGGTCGGTATCGTATGCCATTACTGGTATAAATATTTAGATCGACGACTACCGGGACGATCGTTACAAGTTGTTTTAACGAAAGTATTTTGGGATCAGATTATCTGTTCGCCGATCGTTATATCGATATTCTTCTTGACGTTGGGAGTATTGGAACGGTCAACAAAGAAGGAAATTATCGATGAGTTTAAGGAAAAAGCGGGACGTTTGTATTTAGCCGAATGGACCGTTTGGCCACCAGCTCAAATCATTAATTTCTATTTGTTACCAACGAGATATCGGGTACTGTATGATAATACAATATCATTGGGCTACGATGTGTACACATCCCGAGTTAAACATTCTTAAAATTCAATGTACAGACAATCATTTTTTAGAAAATATATTATCAAATTTTAAACCACATTTACCTTGTTTTCTTTAAAACAAATAATCTTAACGCTAGGAAAATAAAATTAAATAAATAGCTAACTTCGTCCACGATTAATAATTTGATCTAAATATTTTGAATGATTATCAACAGCTGCTAACAATCCGTTATTATTTTCAACGTGTAATCTATCAGAATAATCGATTTTCTCCCCTTTTAACGTAGTCATTTGACCACCCATCGCCATTACAATAGCGTTTCCAGCGCAAATATCCCATTTCTTAATTTTAGTCGTATGGAAATACATATTCGCTTTACCTTCAACGACTTGAATGATTTTGTAACCTAAAACAGAAGACATTTTCAACTCAAATTATTAATAAACAATTACGTGGCATAAAATATCCATACCAGCTCCACCAGCTTTTATAATTTTCCAATCGATTCCGAATATATCGTGGGTAATGGTCTCCACATCACCGGTATGGGACCGACTAACAATAACCGTTTTCGGATTTTTAATTGCCAACCGTTCGGCCGTTAATTTCTGCAGATTTCCGGACATGGTTTCACCAACCCAAGCCCACGATGTTCGCCCTGTAAACGGTTCATGAACCACCCCGATAGTGGGCACCCCATTTACCGCAACACAAACCATTGTCGTCACATACTGAAACAATTTCTCTGTATACTCTTGTGTCGCGTCTAACGGATCAATCCATACGGTGATATCATCCCGGTGTATCAACCGATCAGGTACAAGTTCACCGGAACTTTGTAGCACTGTTGGATCCAAATCGAACAGTTCCGTTTCGTGACATGGACGAACGCTTTGATCTTCCTCCGATATGATATTTAGTTGTGGAAAGATTCGTTTAAGACCTCGCTGCATCGCACAGTGGGACCGAAAATCAGCATCCGTTATCGGATCATACACACCGGACGACTTTCCTTTATTGTAAACGTTAAATTTCTCATCCTTTGAGATTGCCACCACTTCCAGTCCACCGGATTGAGCCGCTTTAATCGAACCGATTAGTAATTTTCGTAAATTTATTTGATCGAATTGATGTTGATCAAATTCGGAACTGGAACCGGAACGTAACGAACGGCCCCAAAACAAGTATATGATAATGAGCAGGCTACCTCCGAGAACAATGACACCACATTTGTTCAATTTCTTCGTTCCACCAAAATTCATTATTCGAATACATTTATTTCCAAATTAAATCAATTTAAATTAAATTTGTTTATTTACATAAATCCCAAGCTGATCGGTTCGCTGAATAACCAGAATTGTCAACCGGGAGATACTTTCAACCGTCAAGTAGACCAGCCAACAAAATCCAGGGTGAAAAACGAATCCCAAATATAAACAAAGGTAAAAATTATCAATTAATTTCCTTTCCGTATAAAATTTTCTTAATTTCCCCGCCCCCGAAAGACAATGGATATTGAGAACCTCACCATCGATGATACATTAACCGCCAGACATAAGCGGGAACGTAAGGAATTGCAGGCGAAAATTCAATCGTTAAAAAAATCGGCCGGAAAAGGTGATAAAAAGAAGAAGAAGGAGATTTTAGAGGAGATCAGTAAGCTTGAATTGGATTTGGATCAACGGCATAACAATGAATTATCCGAATTGACCGATCAAAAACCCGTAGGCGATCTAACCAATCAACCGGATGATTCATTTGCTCATGAATGTATCACCGGTCGGGTATCGAAAGCGCAGAAACGTCGAGATCGTAAGGCGAACGATGAACGGTTGCGACAGGAGGAGTATAAAGTACAGGAGGAATTGAATAAAAATGGTCCGCGAATGATGGAGAGTCGGGCGATAAAGAAAGTGTTGAATGAACGGAAACTAACAATCTACCCGATATTATCGGATGGGGATTGTCTGTATAATGCCGTTCGACATCAACTACAGGCAACGGATCGGACTCCGTATGATGTTGTCACCCTACGGAAACTTACCGCCGACTATATTTCCGAACATAAAACATCGGTAATCGGTTATATGACCAATCCGGATACGGGAGATTCTCTATCGGATGGGGAATTCGAAGAGTACTGTAATAAGTTACGGACGACATCTGCTTGGGGTGGACAAATCGAAATAATGGCAATCGTTAATGTATTGAAATGTCCCATTGAAGTTGTTCAAGCCACCGGCCCACCGACGATCATCGATCAAACGGCTGATGGTGAACAATTGAACGGACCTAATTTAATATTAACCTACCATCGGTTAATGTATAGTTTGGGCGAACATTACAACTCAACGCAAAAAGCAACGGTAAATGATAATTCTGAATCCGAAAATGAATAACAGCAAATTATCTGTTTATTCACTCTTGATTCGAAATAAAGAAATTAATAATTTAAATGAGTCTTTTGTTTTTATTATATTTTATATTCCTAATTTTAATCGGATGAATTCATCCAACAGATAAATCATCTCTCTCCCGGCCAATGTGATGAACCTCTTCACTGAACTCACAAACGTCAAACTTGTTATTTTATCGTGTGAAAAAATTATTTTTTTCGTGTAGGAAACAGAAGAAAATTTCGCGAATCCAACGGGATATCGGGAAAATTCGAAATTATCGACGGGGAAGCTTCCCAAATTTCATTGTGGAAAGACTTCGGAAAATTGCATTTATCATACAAAGCCATCAACGTTCGATGGCTTGGCGTTCTAACGGTACCGACAATGCCGATCTGGTGGCTCAATTAGAACGTAATTTGCCCATCTACAGAAAAAAGGAGGTGTTTTCCGATCAATTAATTGATAATTTTCTTTTAGGGAATAATGTTGTTAAGTCAACTGTTGTGAAAGAAACAATGTTGGCAACCGATCGAAAGTATTACTGTCCAACCAGACCGTACATGGATTCCCCCCAAAGTATTGGTTATGGCGTTACAATAAGCGCCCCTCATATGGTAAGAAATTGGAGACTTTCAATAAATTTATAGGAACGGGATCGTATCCCGTATCCATAACGTTTTGTCAAAAAGGCTATCGATTTCTCAACCAAATGTTCTAACGAAACAAATCTACTTCTAGCACGCTTTCGCTTTGGAGCTACTCACCGAACAATTGAGTTCCGGTGGTCATGTATTGGATGTGGGTGCCGGTTCGGGATATTTAACCGCATGCTTTTCCCGTGCTATCAAAATTATTGATCCGACGAGAAATGGGATCGTTGTGGGCATTGAACATCAACCGGAACTAGTTGAATTGGCCCGGAAAAATATAATGGCGGATGATAAGTCATTGATTGATTCGGGAGATATAATTTTAATTGGTAGGATAGAGATTTGTTCATCGATTTCTTTTCAATTTATTGAATTTATAATTACAGAAGGTGATGGACGATTGGGCTACCCGGATTTAGCACCATATGATGCAATACATGTTGGTGCAGCATCTCCAGATCATCCACAAACGGTAATATAAAAAATGATTATTTAAATTAATTATTCGAATTATTTTCTCATCAACAGCTAATCGATCAATTGAAACCGGGTGGTCGATTAGTGTGTCCAGTTGGCCCGGAAGGTGGTACTCAGTATTTACAACAATACGATAAGGATGTAAATGGTGAAGTGAAACAGAAGCAATTGTTCGGGGTTATGTATGTTCCGTTGACCGATTTGAAACGTCCATGACTATGGAAAATGTTTCTTCGGATCATAATTATCATGTTTCTAGTATCAATTATTATTTTACGATTAATTGATTTCATTTGAAAGACGGTTTTGAATCGATCGCTAACCCACCTATAGCTTTCTTCCAAATAATATCCAAAATAAAGCTTTAAATTTGAAAACACTTCACAGAGAGCGATCACACAGAATATATGTTCCATATACGATGATTTTTATTTTCTTAATTTATTTTGGACATTGCGCTTTTTATTTATTCTATATAAAAGTAATATTAAATGAAAACTTTTAAAACAGCATATAAACTAACAATAAACTCGTGTTTTATGGGCAGATAAATACTCTGAGGTATATTTAGAAATCGATACATATTTAGAGGCAATCAATTGCAGGACAATTTTATAATTCCACATCTCTCAGTTAGGTTTAACAAGTTTTATTCATCATCCATTATTTATGTAAAACAACATGGAAACGGAATGAGCGATTTCTTATGTTGTGGGGATGCTATTCTTACCGGTGTTGTTTCATTTAAGTTTAAAGAAGTTTTCTTTCTAGCAATCGATAAACGTTCTCTGTTATTAAATTATCGAAGAATTGTTTACAAGATTTCTTTACGACAAATTAAACTATAGGGTCAAGGGAAGATATTGTAGAAGAAACTTTTTTTTAAAAAATTAACCCCTTGATTTTAAGGAGGCCGTTCTGACACAGATTATAGAAAAATTTGTACTTTTTGGGAAATAATTTCAGGGAAATTTGGGAGTGGATTCAAATAGAGCATGACTTGTCTGATCTGTCAATATCTT